>JAAVUD010000026.1:0-39724 GCA_014898915.1 Fusarium chlamydosporum | reverse complement strand
GTTAGTGGAGGCTATGAATGGATGCTTTGTTGTACGGTACCTATGTTGGTTGGCTGTTAATGACAGCCCTTGCGGGGCGGATTAACGATTTCCAGCTAGGATATGCCTGGTTTGTTAGTGCAATGGAGCTGAATATGGACGGGAGGTACTAAGGCAGGGCAGGGCAGGAGGGAATATGGAAATAGCTTAGCCTAAGATTCAAGCTCGGTATTTGAAAGAATCGTTCATATGACGATGGTTAGCGACTACCTAGGTACCTATTGAACGACCCTCTACGTACTATCTAGAGAGGGACATGGGTCTTGAGACCAATCTGCATTGCTTTATACTCTACCCGGCATCGTGTAACGGCGGCAGCGGCATTTGTTTCTCAATCTAACGTTATTCTTACACTACTTAATCATTGAAAGGTGCGTAAACTCAATCAGATCCCTTGTTTGTCAGTACGTCACTACCTATGCTATGATCGACGATGTACCTAGGGCAGCTATTCCCCTGCATTTGTCGGAAACACAGTGAACGGGGGCTCCTCGCCGGATCCCATCTATATTACCTCGGTATCTATTCAGGCGCTGCAATCACTAACAGGCTTCAGAGATAACTCAACCCAAGGACAGGTCTTGTTAACCAGAGCACATACTCGGCAGATTTGGCGCCACTAACGCTAGGTTCCTTCGATAGAAGAGTCATGTAAGTCGACCCGATGCTGTGACTGATATTACTTGAGCCAGGAAAACTGCAAACATCGCAATGTGGTAATTATGTACCTATGGTAAGGAACTCACAATAACGTGCACATCTCAAGGCACAATCCATAAGAGGTACCTACGTTAGGTTGAACAGAATAGCTTGGCTACAGTAAAATCCATATACCCAAATAGCAATCCATAGAGAATACTACCCAGACCCGCTAACCGCAGGATGAGTTCCAAAACAGTCTGACAGTCTACATAAGTTATACAAGTAGGTAGGTATGTAGAACCACGTATCACAAACGTCAACCTCTTCTATTAATTCACCTACAACACAAGGGCAAGGCGAATTCCCCTATCGAATTTCAGAGTACCTATAAGTCAGACCCGATGTTGCGCAGCAGAGAGACGGATAGGGGGCAAGTCTCGTTTCTGAGTGACTTGAGATCACCAGGCACAGCAAGCCGATCGTATTTGCGTTTGGGTCTAGGCACTGAATTGCCGAGAGCCAAGTCGCCACAGGATCACTGTCGTTTAAGTTATTGAAAGAGCCCATATAGGATCAGATTCGGAAAAAACATGAAGAATGTAAAACAATAGTCTGCTATTGCTGTTATGATTTCAAACGCTCAAGCCATTGGCACATTATTAGTATAGCCCGTCTAGGTATCAAATGGCTCTAGAACATTTATGAAACATTAGCTGTACCTACCTAGTAGGTACTGTTCCATGGCTCTCCCCTAGGTACATCCCCGCTCCATAAACTACTACCTAGGTCCACATACAGGGCTGTGTACAACCCCTTCAATCATTCGTTTCATTAACTTACTTAAGATCCCCAGGAATTAATATCGACTTGCTGTGCCCTTTTTCGTTCTCATCATCCTCGTTTCTTATTCTTCGTTCTCAAACAGCATTTTTACATCTCTGTCGTTACCACCTTCATTACGGTCCATTGTATGTCGCATTCCCTACAAACATGAGATATTCGTGTATTCGTATCTAAGATCATTCACCACTGGCATTCATCACCGTGAATTTCAAACCACCACCACCACCACTACTACTACTCAAAACGAACAAAACATACCTACATAATGGCAGACACGGAAGAACCCCAGTTCAACACTTTAGCTGAGCGCATTGCTGCTCTCAACAAACAAAAGAGCTTCGCCAACGCTCAAAGCCCAAGCCCAGGTCCTGGACCAGTTCGCAAACGACCTCCGCCCCCTCCTCCTCCTGTTCGCCCAGCTGTCGAAAGCAGGAGTCAAACAGTACCAATTATATCAACCACCCCAAGTCCTGCGCAGAACAACCCAGCGATTCCTCCTCGCCCCACAAGAAATGCGTCGACACCACAACTCACAGCGCAAAACGGCCAAGATGGTGTTCAACAACGAGCCCCGCCTCCGCTCCCCAGCCGTACCCCGTCCACGCAGTCTGCGCCGACCTTACCACCCAGGCGTCCCTCGACACAATCTAGTCTGATGGTGAGGAGGAACTCTGGCTCTTCAGAGATATCACAGAGCTCTGCCATCTCTACGCAATCCACGGGCAGACCCCCTTCATCAGTGACCAGCGTCAACTCCGACGGGGCGGGTTACAAGCTGCCCCCAGCTTATGATCCCGCAAATCTCCCAAAACTTCCGCCCTCGAGACGAGAAAAAGAAGCTAAAGCCCAGGAGGCAGTGAAAACGCGCCGTGGTCTTCCGTCACCGCAGCCTCCAAAAGCCATTGAACCTGCACCCCCGGCTCGACCTAATCTGCCACCAAGGCTGCCTTCGCGCCCAGTAAAACCTCAAGCAGATGCCACACCTGAACCACAGACGACACCTCAGCCTAGGAAGATACCGCCCAGGCCATCAACCAATGGGAAATCAAAGGGACCGGTTATTCTTGGGTTCTCAAATAAGGAAAAGCCTCACGATTCCCAACCAGCACTGCCCGCGCGGCCTCCCATCCCTAGCCGCTCACAATCAGAAAACGAGCCGCCCCCAGTACCGCTCACTTCTCGGCCTTCAATGGCTCAAATTGAAGCTTTTGAAACACGATCTGTGACTGCATCTGGCCCAGTGTACGGATGCCTCATATGTCGCGATTGGACCGCTCCTGATGCCATCGCTGCACAACACCCACGAGGCTCTGTACCTCGGAATGATCCGGTTGGTTATTTGGCACAGGTCCTTTGCGGTTCTCTCCCCTCTTACACGGATAAGGCGCGGGCGATATTTACTTGGTTTCATTACAACATCAACTATGATACCGCCGCATTCTTTGGCAACAATGTCAGACATATGACTGCGGAGGACACTATCTTTACTGGCAGAGCTGTTTGTGCGGGATACGCAGAAACATACAAAGCGATCGCCAACAGAGCTGGTCTCGAGTGCGTGGTTGTGACCGGCCATGGCAAAGGTTTTGGATATACCCCACTCAAGAAAGGCGAGCGTCCGCCGCCAGCCAAGCCGGATGGGCATGCCTGGAACGCGGTACGCATCGACGGCGGTGACTGGAAGTTGCTGGACGCCTGTTGGGGAGCTGGTCATGTAGATGGGCAAAACTACGTGGCCAAGTTCTCACCCCTACAATTCACCAACGCCAACGAGCATTTTGGTCTTAGGCATTTCCCACAAGATTCACGACATCAGTTCCGTGCCGATGGCCAGCCCGTGACATGGGAAAACTACTACACAGGAGGTATCGATGGTGAGCCCCATGCGTTATGCTCAACAACGGGCGAAGAGGGAATCTCCGAGCCAAGTATAGAGCCAAAGCAGCGCCATATCTCGATTGACAGTGAGGAAATTGTGCGCTTCCAGTACTCCAAGATCTGCGAGCACTGGACAAAGGATAAATGCGGCGGCAAGGAGCGCTTGGTGCTTCTCAGCCTTCCTAGAGGTGAAGGTCAGAGAGATGAAATGATACCCCTAGAAACAAATGGGTTCTGGTACTGGCTTGACGTTAATGCAAGGGATCTGGGTCCCCGGGGCCAGTCGGTACGATTACTCGTTTTGACCAAGTTCGGCGACCGCGAGGATGCAAAAGGAGTCACAGGAAAAGAATTTCTCGCCAAGGTCGGTAAATGCGCGATGGGTTGGTCGTACCTGGTAACATGGGACTTGGTCTGAGTCCTCTCATGAGATAATCAATCAATCACATAATACTTGGCGTTTGTCGATGGTACTATATTTCTCCGTATCACATCCGAAACTAATTTTGGCGACTACTACCTAGGTATATAGACTAATCGCTCACCGTTGACAAATTAATTCTCCGCTCCCGCATGCTCTTGCGTGAACCAACCACCAATTTACATGGCCAACGCGGCATGGCACGTATCCAGAGTAGAATTATTTCTCTGTGGTGGAGAGTGAGTCCGCACATAACATCGATCTTAGTACCTACTAAGTGAGCATATGGCATGTAGGTATGTACATTAGAGTACACGCATGGATCTCTATGAAAGTCAAGACGGACCGGCACGAAGACTTTTGCCGAGTCACCTGATAAGTGTATCTTTGTCTTGGATCTCATCTTGGTAATTGTCGTTCATGACGTACGCTCTGGCTATGTACCTAGCATAAGAACCATTGCTATATCATGGATATGATCTCATGAACGACCCTCGTGGTCGCCTTTGAGTTCGTTGTTTAGCTACTGAATACTTTTTAGAAACCCTTATGTGATCAACAAGTCCGTGATGTCTCCAAACAAGTGGGTTGCACCGTTAGTCATCGGCTTACACGAGTAAGGTATGTGAGGAGACAGGATTTGAATAAGCATGTGTACATACATACTGTAGCTTTAACTAGTCTAGGTAACAAAAAGTCCCGAGAAGATGCCTCTATTCTCAGAATCGGCTCCGCATCAGTGGGTTCTTTAGGTCGTAATCCCTGTCCGTAGCCTCCTCCACAGCTAAACGGCCTAGTCGATAGGTGCATGTACAGTACCTTTTTAGCTATAATTCAAGTACAGTACAAGTGGAGGACTGAGGAGGGCGTAACATGGAACCTCAATCACCAACCCCATTCTTTGATGCAAGTGCCCTTGATAGGAAATCAGAAAACAAATCAGGTCACGCCTACTTCGTGACCGTGGCGTTCTGTAATGTCGGGGACGCGTCAAAATGTATTTGCCTGATGATTGACGAAGACATATCAGATTCTGGTCCAGCACGAGTGAGGCACAATCGCACTATCAAAAGGATTCTACAACCTGGAACCTTTCAAGTAATCACGTGGGTGTCTGACAACAGGCGGTACTTGACTAGGAACATTCGGCCTAATCTTTAGGTAGGCACTTAGGTAGGTACTTAGGTAGGCACTCTGAAGTACATACTACGTATGTTCATACATAGACAAACTGACAGAAAAGCACCTGGCCTCGGAGGGCCGAAGAGACCCTTTTTTTTTTACGATGCATTTGCTTTGCATACATATGCAAAGGATAAGCAGCCAAGAAGCCAGGATAGACCGCAGACAAACCTGAATCGTCTTAGCGCCACGGCTCTTTGACTACGAATGTTTGTTGACCTACAGACCTCCCATCCCATGGGACAATCATTTGCCCCAGTTCCAGCTGTCCCCGCACTGAATGACACCCGTATTGGAGGAAGGGGTCAGAACCATTAGGTGAGGAGCGGAGGGTCTTGAGATGCCATTGGACTCTACGGTGTCCCGCCTTCTCACCAGTATTCTCGAATCTTTCGACTCGACTCAAGGAGAGTAACATCTAGGCTGCACCTTATGATACGTGCCTGGGTAAAGCCGCCGTTCGTGCTGCAAGTGAGGGGACGGACGGGAGACTGACTGGTAGACTGCATCCTCCACTACCCTCTGTATTAGTATCAAGATATCCGATACCAGACACAGCCCCAGCAGCAAAACCCTCAGACCCTTCACATCGTCTAATACCGCAGTTGCTGGTGGAGATATTTCGAAAAGAAAATGCCTTTATCCGAGCTTGACCGGTTACGCTTGAACCTATCAGCACTTTGACGATGGCACCAAGACTTCTTGGCAGTCAAGGTTATCCGTAATCAACAGACAGACAAGAATTTGTGGCTGTTGGCCGAGTGGACCAGTTTCACGCCAGGCAAGGCATGGCGTTGTAGTTTTTCGGTTAGGCTCGTCATTAGTCCTAGTCAGTGCATATCATGGTCAGAATCCTCTACTGTACCTAAGTACATATAATCCCATGCCCCGGAGTTTTGGTCCCTTCCTTTCTGGAACCCTTCCGGACCTAGCGTCACCAAGTGACCTTGTCGACTCACGATCGAAATGATCTCTTACAATGCCCGTAACCAGAGAATAGAAGCCTGGGTCAATGCCGCTGCCGAGGAAAGCGAAGACGCAGCCCCCGCGGATCCTGAAGCCCGCGACTTGCACGATCAGGAAAAGGCACAGCGCATCGAGCATGAGGATCTGTGTCGCGAGAACAAACAGGTAGGTCCACCGGCAGGACACGAAACGCGCGACATGATAGATCGAGATCTGACTTGTTTACTGCAAAAAAGACGTATAGAGGTGTTGTGTTATTGTGGCTCGCCTGGCAAAGCACCGGCGTTGTCTACGGCGATATCGGCACCAGTCCTCTCTATGTTTTCAGCTCGACCTTTACCGAACAACCGTCATGGCACGACCTCGTGGGCGCCCTTTCAATAATCATATGGTCCCTCACTCTCATCGTGACGGTTAAATATTGCTTTATCGTACTATCAGCCGACGACGACGGCCAAGGAGGCACCTTTGCCCTGTATTCGCTACTATCCCGATACGCCAACATCGCACGTACCGACCCCAATGGACCCGAGAGAATCGTGGTGCGCCTCGATCGCGAGACAGGCGCTGACTTGGCGCCGGCTGGGAGAATAGCCCGCGACTTCCTGGAGAGGAGTCGGGCTGCTCAAAGCGTCCTCAAGGTCGTCGGTGTCTTGGGAGTTTCCATGGTTGTGGCCGACAGTATCTTGACACCGGCTCAGTCAGTACTGGGTGCTGTTCAAGGAATCCAGGTTATCAGACCTGATCTTGGTAGGCCCGCTATCGTAGGAATCTCTTGCGCCATCCTTGTTGCGCTCTTCGCACTGCAGTTCTTCGGCACTTCCAAGATCGGCACCTCTTTTGCCCCTGTCGTCGTGGTCTGGCTTCTCTACAACTTGTCCATCAGCATATATAACCTCGTTCTGTATGACCATACGGTGCTCAAGGCTTTTAGTCCTCACTACGCCTTCACATACTTGATACGGAACCAATCTCACGGCTGGAAATCACTCGGCGGCCTACTTCTTGCCTTCACCGGTGTCGAATCGCTCTTTGCAGATCTCGGTGCCTTTGGAAAGCGAGCTATCCAACTATCCTGGCTGTCCTTGGCTTTCCCGTGCTTGCTGCTTACGTATTGCGGTCAAGCCGCTTTCATCTCACAGGACAAGACCGGGCTGGCATTTACGAACCCTTTCTTCCGCACCGTTCCTGAAAGCACCTTGTACTTCAGCATCATCATCGCTGTACTTGCCGCCATTGTCGCTAGTCAGGCTTTGATCGTTTGTTCCTTTCAACTTATCTCTCAACTCATGAGACTGAGCTACTTTCCTCATATAAAAACGGTCCATACCAGCCGTCGATTTCATGATCAGATCTACATGCCGCTTGCGAACTGGTTGTTAATGATTGGGACTGTGGTAGTGACTGCTGTTTACAACAATGTAAGTTGGACCTTTACACCTTGCTAGAACTGCCTCACCTGACTGGACAATTGATAGACAACAAGCCTGGGACATGCTTACGGCGTGTGTGTCATAATCGTCACTTTCATCACGACTTGCATGGTAAGCTTAGTGGCGCTCATCATCTGGCGAATAAACACCATCATCGTCTTGCTGGGTTTCCTCATCTTTATACTGCTCGACGGTATATATCTGAGCGCAGCAATGAATAAGGTTCCCGATGGTGGTTGGTTTGCGCTGGTTCTGTCCTTCATCCTCAGTACCTTCTTCATACTCTGGCGATGGGGCAAGGAGCAACAATGGGAAGCAGAGCAGAGAGACATGGTTGACCCTTCGGAGTTCGTCATGTCTTCCCGAAGCACTTCACGAAACAACTCGATTGCTAGAGGCATCACTGGCGATGGCTCAATGCGTTCGATACGCTTTAGACTTTCACCAGAGTTTGGGGGTGGACAGGTAATGACTGCTCCAGGCCTCGGTATCTTCTTCGATAAAGTTGGAGGTACTGGCGATCATATTCCAAAAGTTTTCACACAGTTCATACGGAAGTTTCAAACGCGGCCACAAGTCATTGTTTTCTTCCACATGCGTTCATTGTCGCAGCCCACGGTGCCGTCTGACCAACGCTTCGTTATTTCCCGAGTCACGACAAAGATTCCTTCTTGTTACCGAATTGTGCTCCGGCATGGCTATATGGACGATATTCTTACACCCAACCTGGCACCAATCATTGTCAATGAGTTGATGACCTTTATTACGAGAGGACCTTTTCCGCTTGACGAAAATGACATGCCGCCAGAGTTTCGAGGTGAGCTGGAAGCGCTCCGGGCCGCCGAGGAAGCGCAAACTGTCTATCTCATGGGCAAGCAGACCATGCGGGTGCAAGAGGAGGAAAAGATGGGATTTACAAGCCTTGTCCGCCGGATAGCGCTGGAAGCATTTTTATGGGTTCGAGAGAACTCGCGAACCAAGCTCGCCAACTTGAATATCAATCCGGATAACCTCGTTGAGGTGGGTTTTGTAAAGGAAATTTGAACGGATGACAACGAATATTAAACAAGAGATACCCCAACACTGCCGCCGGAGAAGAAAAAAAAAAGCCAAATTGAGTTGATATATAGAACAAGGTTGGGAAGATGAACTGGATTGGATAACTTTTACGATACGAAACAAAGGCGCTTTTGGATCTTGGGATTGGCCTGGAGACTCACTCGACTCGACTGATGATTTCTGGCGGATTCATTTGGCTGGCAACCACAAACTCCCCGCTCTGATTTTACGTTCATGCAGGGTCACTTGCTTGCATATAACTTGGAGTTAGAAAAGATAGTAGCGATATACCCTCAAAAGCGAATGAACTGGACGAGTTATGACGTACTTATGTTGAGTTTTGGTGTTTGATAGGTGATTCATGATTCTTTGTGTTGAGAATGTTGAACTCGTCTTGCTAGTATGTACAAGTTTGTGCACCTGTCAAGTCAAAAACCTTGGTTTGTGGATCAAGCTTGGGAGGGAGGTTGTTATGATACCTTAGGTAGTAAATAAACCCGAAGTGCCTCTCATCTCCGGTGTCTACCTACCTACCTTGTTGCACGTGTTTCCTCGTATCCTACCTAGGTACCTATCCCAGGGTCCTCCTCAATCACTCCACATGGATCCCGGCTCCATGTGTCATGTCAATCAGTGTCCCGCAGTGCAACAACGTGTCACCAAAAACCTCATTTCGCAACAATCAATGCAATCAATAGGTTGCTAGTGATTTGCTTGCTGACAATTAACGCAACTGCATTGTTCATGATGCACCCTTTCTTTTCTTCATTTCTCTTCTCCTTCCCTAGCGCCATCTAAAATCGCCCATCCGCTCACTCATCATGACTGTCACAGCGACAACCTCGCTGTCTCGCACAGAGATACTCACTCTTTCAGCCCTCTCGGGCGCATCGTGCGCTGTGCTCGTAAACACCCTCCACGGCGATGGCGAGCCTCTCGTTGCATCACTGGCCCTCTCCTTCCTCGGCTTCTCGCTCTGCTTCGCCATGATCCGTTGGTTAGGACCTACCTTTATGCGCGCTGGCTTTCGCGGCCGCGATATGAGCAAGCTGCAGCGCACTGAAATCCCAGAATGCATGGGCGCTGTATGCGCAGCTGTATACCTTCTCAGCCTCATCGTCTTCATCCCTTTCCCTTTCTACAAGGATATTGTCGCGGCTACTAGCGGTGGCGGGAACCGTGATGTCGTCGTTGAGCTCGAGCAGGTCAACCAGGGGCGTTTTCTGCACAAGTTCCCTCATAACAAGGTGCGCATCAATTCCCTGTTCTGAATTGTGATGAGATACTTACCTACATAGCTTGCTTCGTTCCTGAGCGCCATCATCTCTCTACAGACTATTGCCTTTTTGGGTATTGGTGATGATCTATTTGACATCCGTTGGCGGCACAAGTGGTGGATTCCTGGTATCGCTTCGATCCCCCTCCTGGTCGTCTACTTTGTCGACTTTGACGTCACATCTATTGTCCTGCCTCTTCAGCTTCAGCCTTATCTCGGCGAGCTCTTCGACCTCGGTGCGCTCTACTATGTATACATGGCCTGCGTTGCCATGTTCTGCCCGCAGAGCATCAACATGCTTGCTGGGATCAACGGCATTGAGGTTTCCCAGTGCGTCGTTGTCGCCCTGCTGCTCGCCTTCAACGATTGCCTGTACCTCTTCACGCCCTACCCGCACCCCGCAACCGATTCTCACTTGTTCTCGCTCTACTTTCTCCTGCCGTGGATCGGCGTGTCGTGCGCCTTGCTCTACCACAACTGGTACCCCGCCAAGGTTTTTGTCGGTGACACGTACTGCTACTTCTCAGGCATGGTCTTCGCTGTCGTTGGTATCCTCGGCCACTTCTCCAAGACCCTTGGGCTCCTTCTCGTACCACAAATATTCAATTTTCTTTACTCGACCCCTCAGGTCTTCGGTCTGATTCCTTGCCCACGCCATCGACTCCCTCACTTCAATGCCCGAAGTGGCCTTCTTGAGCCCTCTGTGACCCCTTGGTCTGCAGAACGACAACCACATCCTCTAGTTGCACGCGTTCTGCTTCTCCTCGGTCAGCTGCGACTAGTAAAGGTGACTACCGACGACAAGGGCCAGTTCGTTGAGACGAGCAACTTGACTATCCTCAACCTCTGGCTTGTTTGGCGTGGACCCCTTCGCGAGGATCGATTAGCTTTCGAAGTGACCCTGCTTCAACTTGCCGTTGGTCTTTTTGGTCTGTTCGTGAGACATCGTTTGGCTCTGTTGGTCTTTAAGGAAGACAACTGGGGAACTACTGCGCAGTATTAAACAGATACGAGCTTTTGATAGAATTTGAACCTCAGTAGAGCTTGGAAGAGAACCTTTGCTCGATCCATTGGAGAGACTTAATAGAAAAGCTAATACATGAAATGAAAAACACAAAGTACTCGTGCTTGTCTAGTGGCGAGATCCGTCTCCTTTTCCCCAGAGCTTTAGTCAGACTATCATGTAAATATTGTGGCACAAAGCGAAGTGGGAGATGATAGATGATACGTCTTTCAAAGGGGTGGATTTCCCATCATTTCATGCAGCACTACATAACTTTGATGCGTACATGCAAGCACGGGTAACGCCTATAATTACATAAAACGAGCCCTTAGGTGTCTTCTTTGAAAAGAAGGCCTTACTCGATATTTATCTTCCACCTGTTTCTTTCGCTTATCAATCCTCTTCACCATCAACGTAGATCAGGATAGAGTTCCCGACAAGAGGGCACGTAGCGGCCCTGCCTTTTCACTCATATTTACCCCTGGTGAGAAATTCCATTGATCCATAGGCGCCAACCTGCTGCGCCGTTACCACATTCAGATACTGATTCCTCTGACAGACCCGGTCAAATCCAGCATCCGCAACCAGTGCCTTATAACCGCCCCAAACGCCAAATCATCGGGGTAATCATCTGACGTACCAGCCAGTGTGTAGAAATGAAAGAACTCCAGGCTTTTTGATTCCGTCATCCCCGAAAAAAATAAATAAAGAATTAAGAAAAATTTTAAAACGGTAGCGGCATTAAACATACAAACACTGCGTCGCATTATAGAGAGCCATTTGTGGCAGCGACAGGAGCCATAGCCATGCTCTCCGGAGGCTTCTCGATTGAGGTTGAGTCGATCACTATATCGACCTTGGTGTCCTCGGGGCTTGAAATGGAAGGTTTTAGGACAGCGTGTCCACCAGCAGTCTTGCCACCCGCCTTGTTCATTCGACTTTTTGTGTAGTCGCTGAGACTGAGCTTCTTTTTCACTGGGCTAGGGTGGGCAGCTACACCGTTGACGACCGGTGGGGCAAAAGGACTATGCAACGGGCCAGACAAAGGCGAATGTGCAACTGCTCCAGGTTGAGGAGTTGTGGCGTTGTGAATCCCCAAACCAGTACTATCGAAGGAGGGTACAGGAGGCAATTGCACCCGCAAGTCCGGTGTTTTCGTCTTTGCCGATGTATCGCTCATAGCTGAGCCCAAGACTGGAGTCGTAGCTGGCGACGAGGCATCCGCCATGGGAATGTCACCCGACGCAGGAAACAAAGGCGGTAACTCAGATTCTGATCGCTTGATTGTTGGGGCGTGTTCCATAGGCGAATCGACTTCCATTGCAGTGCAATTAGAAGCTTGACTAACCGAGGATCGTCTGCGGAAACCCTCTTCATCAGTTTTCACTCTATGGCGGCTGTTCAGTAGACGCTTGGAAAGAGGAATGATTCTCTTCTTCGGCCGTGGAGATCGATTAGGCTCACTGAACCAAGCGCCCTCGACTGGATCCGTTTGTACCGAGGCATCGCAGTACACCCCTCGCGGTGTAGCCGACGATTCGCGAGATCTTGGGGCCGCGAAGACCTGATTTGGCATCAACGGCCGCTGTTGAATGTGCGGAGAGGTGCTCGTCGGTGATCCAGAATGGCTCCTGCATGTCCCAGCGTCGACATAGTTCCCGTAGGACGCCACCGAGCCGTTACGCTTGGACTTGGAGGAAGTAGAGCCTGTACCATCAGAGACACGCTTCTTCTTCCTAGGCGGCTGTTGCTGCTCCATGCGACGAAAGGTATCCTCAACCATGGCAACCTTTCGCTTATCTCGGTCCGTTGGCTCAGTTAGGATACCAAGCTGATCGAAAGAGCCCTGTCGCAGAGGAGTGAGATCACGGCTTGGGGGCTTGCTTCGCAGAGAGCCCGACTGGGATCTGTTGTCATGATCTGCACTATCATCAACATGGCCTTCACTCGTGGCTCGGCTAGTGACAGTTTGCCCGGTACTCGTTGGTGAGATAGCTTGTGTTTTGGACTTTCTTGATTTCTTCTTCGCTGGGCCCCGCATCTGCGGTTTTCCAAATAGGTACTGGCGATGAAAGCGTGCGAACGCACAGTTGTTATCCAGGTCGCATGCGCAACCGCCGTATTCAGAAAGAATTCGATTCATCCAGTTCGATATCGCCATATACTCTGTTTCGTCCACTGGCATCTCTGCATTGCTGGAGTCATCATCGCTCAAGCCGAGCAGGTGAAGCCAGCGAGCATCTACGCTCTTCTCTAGACGAAAATCCCATGGCAAAGTGATTTGCTCATTAGCGGCGATATGCCTATCGCTAACGATCCAGAAGTGGTATTCGCTTTCGTCAGAGAGATATGTGTCAAGCTGGGCATTAGGTTTACAGCTTCGGCGAACATAACGAGCGAGCGAGCCTTCCTGCCGTGTATCAATATATAAGGGTAAGACGGGATGGAAGAAGACGAAGGGGAGAGGCGAGGAAAGATCAGCCCAAAGATTTGCTGGATCAGCGCAGTAGTCTTTTTGAAAACCGATGGCACCGTTAAGCTCCACAAGGGGCACGTCCTTCTCAATTGGTGTGCTGGACTTTAGGAACCTCCATCTGAGAGCTTTGCCATCGTCCAGGTTTCTTGTGGTATCGCCAACTTCAAGTTTGGGTTTGTTTGCTTCCAAGTTCGTGGGGGCTTTGTGAAAGACTTCTGAATGTCGTCTACCAACTTCATTTCTCATCGTATTGGGGTCGCGAAGCCAACGAGACAATGCCGTAGGAATAGCTAGACTAGCGAAGGCGTTATTGTGTGAGTCGGGGACATCTCTTGCATTGTACAGGTTGTAAAATCCTTGAGAATATTGGTGAATTTGAAAATCTTCAGGGAGGTCTGGTGGGGTGGTTGCAGGGCTTGGAGGATGTGCAGTATTTGATCTGCCGTTTCCGTAGGAGGGGCTCCGCTTAGGAGCTTGAGAACTGACGGATTGTGAAGAACGGTGTTTCGCTCTTTTTGGAGCGGGATGTTGGTCGCCAGAATGGTTGTGTCTTCCATTTTCTTGGGGACTGGCGTAGTCATTTATAGGCAGATCAGTGGGTTTCGACCTCTTCTTGTGGCTTTTAGAGGGGGGTCGTTTCGTTCTTTTGTCAATACGTTCGTCTCCTACAGCGCCGTTTTTTAGGCGAAGGGTACGTTCGATAGCCTTTTGACGGTCCAGTGGTCGGGGTTTGCATTCTGCACAGGAATGAGCAAAATCCTCGCGAATGGCTTCTTCTCGATTGTCGGGATAGAAGCAATCGATATGCTGCCACGTGTCACAAGTCTCGCAGTAAATAGTGTTTCCATCGTCGTCAGAGAAGTTGCAGATACACTTTATTGTATATGGTTCCTCTTCCGCTCCGTCCGCTGGTCGGGCAACTTCGTCCTTTGGTGTTGCGCCCGGCAGAACAGGAGCGATCTGACTAGGGGCCGCGGACTGCGTAGACAGCGACGCCGGCCTTTCGGTCATAATCTGTTGTGGAGATGATGCAGATAACACCGGAGAGAGTATTTGTCTTGTCTAAAGTCGCGGTCTTTGGGGCATGACGACGCCGTTCAGAGGGCGCGTCGGGGTGACCGTAAGGAGAAGTCGCGAACCAGAGTAACCGCTGGTATTCCCATGCAATCAAGCAAGGTCGTATCCTCTCTGGCAGCCCGGAGTCGCAAGGGTCGAACAAGAGACTCGAGACGAATTGGGGCGTCAACAGCAAGGGTGGAAGGTCGGCGGCGCGACGACAGGGTAAACCAAAGCAAGAGTGTTGGTCAAGTCGACAGCTAGAGGTGGAATATGAGGCGTAGACGTGAATCGAGGGCGTGCTGAAAACACGGTCGGTCGGGTTGTAATTTCGCAAAACTCGTTGTGATCGGTCACGGCAGGGTTGAGACGAGGAAGGTCGAGGTGTCGAGCGTCGAGTAGACGAAGGTTAGGCGTCTGGGAGGCGAAAGGGAAAGGAGAAAGATGAAGAAAATGGTATTCGAGACTACTCAAACACAATCCGTACAAAAGGAGCGCTTGAAGCAGAAGAAATAGCCAGAGGTGAGGATTGAAGATCGTGGACTGCACGAAGAAGGGTGGGTGATGGGAAGAAAGAGGATGAGGAGGAGCGACAAGACTGGGTGCGCTCCAAGACAAGTGCGGTACTGCGGTACCGACCTGGGACCTGCCTGGGGGTCCCATTTCCAGTTGGCTAAGAGGGGGACACCTCCAGTCTGGAAGTAAGAGCAGGTAAAAAAAGAGAAGGTACGTACCTTGGCTTAGTACACTCATCAGCGGCACTTCAATCGCTCGCCCTTCTCATCCACTGGGGTGGCTCCCACTCAATTCACAGCAACCGGGAGAAGACATGATAGCAGCAGATTGTGCCAAATTGAATGGGCCACTGGGCCGTTTTTGGTAATCTCTGCTAGTACTCCTGGTCTGGATTGGGCGGAAGTCCCAAGTGAACAACAAGTCAACCAAGTAGTGTATGAGCTGAGAGGACGGGACGCTCGAGTGGCCCCCCAAAGAAAAGACAAAACAGAGAGACATGGAAGAGAAGAGACGAGACAAGGACAAAAGGACAAATGGCGCTAAACCCGAACCTTGACTGGTGGTGGATAAGGAGAAATCTTAGTGCAGCAAGCAGGGCACCCGGGCACGCACGCAGGCGCCTTCTTGGCCTGAGGCACTAACAATGGATGACATTGTCCCGCCTGCAGAGAGCTGAGCACGGGCAGCCCAGGACTCAGGAGGGGGAAACGGGAGACTCAAGAGCCTAGAAATGGGAGAGGTTTCTGCTGAAAATTGTGTATGTATGGCGGGCGGGTTTTTGCTGGCGTGAGCGACCAGCCAGAGCATCAGCTCAAGCACTGTAAAAGAGCGAGCGAGTGAGGCCGCTGGGACTCGAGAGACGTAGGTTAGAAAAATAAGACAAAGAATGCAAAGCCATATCTTTCGAATTTGCGAGTCTGCTCGACCTCTCTCTGTTGAACCGACACTAGGAATTGAACATTTCGGCATGAATGGGGAGCGAAGGAATCGGGAGGGGGCTCACCAGATTTTCAAAGGTAGAATGACGATTGCCACCAGGCACGTAACCTAGACACGTTCAAGGACAACCAAAAGGCGAAAACGGCAGCGGATGGCAGCTGGAGCTGATCTGGCCAGCTTCTCACACGAGCTCTGATTGGTAGGCACGTAGCGGATCCAGGCGGAGTGCTTGAAATTTGGCACCTGGACGCCACAATACACGCCGCGTTTCGTGAAACGAGCCCGGATGACAGAATCTCAACTAACTAAATTAAGGCCGCCGAGGTAAGGCCCAGGGGGAAAATGAAGTTTCGCGTTGTGGTTCGTCTATCTTGTGATATGACATTTTGATCTTGTTGTAGCCAGTCAGCCAGTCAACCATGCCAGAGTCTACTCGAATTTGTATGCGGTTAGATAGCTTGGCAAATTCTAGTCATCAGATAAACAGATGTCTTGTTGATTGATCCTGTGTTTGGCTTTCGGATAAGGAGAATGGAATTTAGATCCAGAATGTAATCCGGATAAGGAAGAGAGTGCGAGAAAACTCTACTTCCGCTGCTGTGTGACATAAATAAATAGCCAAATAGCCCATTGGTTCAATCGTGTCCGGGCTCCATTATTTTGTCCTCACTGCGCTCCAAGTAAAATATTCTATCGCCATGAAGTAGGATTGTGTTGGTACCCCTTGTTCCTCCAGCACAGTCGGTTCCTCGTCTTCATCGTGCTGGTTCATACTGTGTACGCCCGCTGCACGACGGCACGACGGCATACCCTTGTTGGCCTTCATTGGCCAAGCGTGCAGGGATCAGCTCTGTGTTCCTTGATGCATCTGCTCGAACCAATCACATGAACTTACGCCAAGAGCATTGCTTTTATGACCTACGAAAGCTTCCATGATGGGATGTGAGGTGTGTTGCAAGCTGACTGCGTGATAATGATGATTGTGGTCGCGTCATCACCAAAAAGCAATGGCTACAGTATACTATGTAAACACTGATCCTAAGCAGAGGTTGATCTTTGAAGGTTAATTGTGTACCGTACATGTAGATTCCGATGCTACCTATAGAGCCTCGTCTGACAATCTGCTCAGAAAACTGGCCTTCGCACATGTGTGCAACTATCTATTAACATCATCGTGTCGCTCGTCTCGCGATGTTGCCCGTATTCGCACACATGCTTGGCTGACTGGGGTATGGAAGTGGTCCGCGTATACATCAAAGTCGCGTCGTACTCTGGCTGGTCATGTTGCAACGACTTGGTACACGGTTTGTTCCATTTTCGTCACTTTCGAGTCCTATTGCAGGTGCTGTTACATCTTGATTAGACTAGGTACCCGAGGATAAACAAGAGCTGTGGTCGCCCAGCTTCTCATTCATTCATTCTATCTTTCGCTGGACTGTATCATTTTCGTGACGAAACATTAGCTTCACACCAGGAGCCACGTTCGGTGATGGGGAGATGAGTTGTTGCAAGCGGGGAAAGATACTGCACAAGTAGTTCCTAGCGCATACAGTGTAATACTGTGTGACAAGGCTACAAGGGTTCAACTAGAGACCAAGGGATTCAATCAGCCAACGCCAGCAGCATGAAGACGCGCAAGTACTGTATTGTACCATTCAGCGCGCGCCGACCTCCTTGCAAATGCCTATAGAAACATGGGCGCAATCGTTCCCCATGACTCAAGTGTCTCACCATGGCCCATTTAGGTTCCTTCCCAAACGTTGCCGATGGGATACGTAGTGTTCCAGGTCGTCGTTGTCGCCGACGCTGCTCATCTCAGTACATAATTGCCTGCTTCGCATGAGTTTCATCATTTTCAATGTTCCTGGTTCAAAACGCTTTCCTTCTTCATGCCCGTTGCAAGCAACAGGTCACAATGAAAGAGGTAGTAAATCAAAAATTACGCCCCCCATGGCCCCGAAGAGCAATGGAGTGCAGAGACGACTCCGCGGTTGTGCAATGCAGGCCCTCTGCACTGAGAAAGCCAAATCATGAGCTGGCCTTCTCGGAACAAGGTAAGTATGATTTTTTGAAAATAGGTTGGAGGAAAAGCTGCATTATATAGAAAAATGACTACATGGTCCGTGCACATCGTCGACTGCCTCAGGTCACCAGGGTCTTCAGGTTGCTGGGGCTCCTGACGCTAGCCGCAAATAAACTCGAGAGGCTGGCATGGTATTGAAATCCAGCTGTTCCACCTCCGCAGAAACACTAAAGGCAGGAACCTCGTCGCCTGCATAAAAATAAGCTACTGTAATGCAGCCACTCTGATTGTCCTGGAAAGGAGTAGTGAAGTAATGGACAGTCTATTGTTTGCTTTGATTTGTATGAGGCTGATACTTCAAAGCATAATTATAGTAGAAATACAATGCGAGCGTCATTGCGAAGTCAACATTGCTGATCCCTTGCATTGCCCTGGTTCTAGACCTCTTGATAAGAGGAGGCAATTTGCTTACCTAGGTACTTAGTGTTCTCGGATGCCACCCGCGCATGCGTTTGCAGACCGCAAGGCGGTAAGGCATCAATCCCTAGCCGTTCTTGGCCAGTCGTTGAGACAAAATGTGGGACGACAGTCCCATGACGCACTCAACACTGAGCCACTCGCCATCCGCTGTTCTACCTTGATAACGACTTCTCTCATCACTTCATACGACTTTCATCAAAAAACATCGACCGCTTCGCATCATTATCGTCGACGATTCTAAGCACACGTGTCAGCCAATTCTTCATATAAGCCAGGCACTATGCGATTCTCTACCGTTACCGCCTGTCTGACTGCCTGCTTGGCGCCAGCGGCGGCTTTGAGCGTTCTCAATGGCAAGGCTCCCGAACTTACCATCAGCGACGACCTCAAGATCCCCGGTGATTCTCCTCTCGAGTTCTGCCCCGGCGACCACTCGGCCGACCTTATCAAGATCGATCGTGTTGATTTGTCCCCCAACCCTCCCAAGGCGTACGGCTACCCCGCTCACTGTCCCCGGACTCATGATACAGTACTAATATTGTGATAGTGGCCAGGAACTCCTGATCAAGGCCAAGGGCTCGGTCAAGCAGAAGATTGAGGAGGGCGCTTATGTTCTTTTGACTGTCAAGTACGGCCTTATCCGTCTTATCAGCACCAAGGCCGATCTCTGTGAGCAGATTGGCAATGTCGACCTCAAGTGTCCTGTTGAGACTGGCGAAGTCGAAGTTACCAAGAGCGTAGATCTCCCTGCTGAGATTCCTCCTGTATGTGGATATTCCCCATCTAGATCTTATCTTACTAACTCGACGTAGGGAAAGTACACTGTGCTGGCCGACGTCTTCACTGCCGACGATGTACAGATTACCTGCTTGACAGCAACTGTTACCTTCTCTCGTAGCAGCAAGGGTTTCTTTGGCAACGATCTGTGATTGGGATTATGGCGCACGCAACATACGCATGATGGCATGACTTACAGTTCGGCACGTTTTCATGGTTTTCTCTGTCAACGTTGGTTTTTGGCGAATTTCTAGCTCAAGTAGAGCATACTGCAGCGGCTTTAGAATCTATTTAGCATACTTGATAAACGAGTCCATCGCATTGTACTCCACCTCATAACACTGTATAAGAATTGTCCTGCAGTCTTGCACAACCACTCCAGCTCGAAAAAAAACACAATACTGACTTGCGAGTCATATACGGCCGGGCCGACCACCGTCTCTATGCTATGTTCGCTTCATTAACCCGAAACAAGCCATGCGCCGAGCAAAATCACAGATTTACTCTCCAAAAAGACGTCGCACTCGTCGCAATACACTGTCCTTCTCGGGGTCGTAGGGGTGATCTTTGCTTGGAATCTCCAGCACGGCAGGGAAAGCCGCGGTGTAGGTGTCGATACGGTGTCGGATTCGGTCCGCGATCTGGGTAACGATTAGTTTTGTAACAGAACCGATGCAAAAGAGGGTCTGACGTGTTGGTTGATGAGCACGATGCCAATATCCTTTCGGTCCTCAGTAAATCGGTCGAACGCAGCCTCAATAGCAGATGTGTCGGTCTTGCCATCGACAACGAGGAAGTTCTTCTGAGCGTCGGCACCTGTGGTAACGTGCTATATCATACAATGAGCTTATGACATGGAAGAAGCGCAACGATCCCAAGACTTACGCCGATTCCTGCAAGAAGAAGACCAGTTACGGAGTCCTTGATTCGAGCTACGTCAGCGCAAAGCATCAAGCAAAGAGTCTTTCATCATAAGACATACTTCATCACCAATAACGGCCAAAAACTGGCGATCTTTGTAGTCTGCTTGCGAAGCCATCTGAAGAACTGTAGTTTTGCTTGTTATCTGCTCCTCTCGTCGGAGTTGAAAGCGCTAAGTTGGGATGTGCTTCAACGGAGGTACCTTGTGTAGGAGGTCGGGCGCCTGAGGCTCCGCTCCGTGCCGACTACTCTCACTGTGGGAGCTCTGACCATCCCCGCGGTGGACGCTGCAGCAGCCTCCACTAAGCTTCTACTGGTCAGTAGGTAGACAGTGATCCATATAGCCCATGAACAAAGGATGGAACCTGGTCCTCAGCAACAAGACTTTCAAAGTAAACAATTTCTGGCCAGGTCGCCACCACCACTCTCTTTGTCGCTTCTACGTTGACCTAGCGCCCTTAATCGCGTATTGCGATCGCGAAACTCAACTCTCCAAGGTGATATATTACCTTCTGATCGATATGCCACGTCTAGTACGCCGACAGCCGCTCAGAGAGCGCATCATGGCGGCTCTAAATCCCATGGATTTTCTACTTTGGTTGTCAGAAGAACTTGAGACGAGAGACTGGGACTCGGCCACCGCAGGAACACAGATGGGTCTAGCTATGAACTTCGTGTTTCTACTTGCGCGCGCCAATTCCGGTTCTTCTACTAAAAGTGATGACATTTTCAGTGACGAGACCAGTTCTGGCTGGCTTTCATTCCTTGTAAGTTCTCTGCTTTTCGGATTGCTTTCGTGAACTTGATACTGACTGCCTGATGTTGTAAAGGTTTACCCCCTCGTTTGGATCCTCGCCGCTTTCTCGTTCACCAACGCTTTCTATACAATTACACGAACTCGCAAGTACCGACTTTTTCTAGCCAAAGTCGATAAGCCGCTTTCGACACCATCTGCACGCCGCGTAAAGGTCAACCAGTCCAGCGCATCGCCTTCAACGCCTCTAAGCTACCTCGCGAATCTGATAACACCCGAATCTGCGGAGTCGCGAGCTTATCCTGATAAGGCATCGGATGTTTGGGAGTTATCAATCTGGGATCCTCTCCCAGTCTCTCTAAGGCTCGCCTGTCTGTTCGGTCCTGGGCATGTCCTTATTTACATGATATTCCTACCTCTGGCCCCCCTCGACCCCCGGCCAAGTGTGACAGTTCTCAACACTTTGTTGTTGCAAATCCTGTTTTCTGCCCAGCTTCTCTTCTTCTGCTCTCGATTTGCCCAGCAAGCAAAGGATAAGGCCGTCATTCAGGAGCAAGTGATGAGGGAGTACGATACCAAGTTCGTCCATCCCCGTCTCCACCCCACGGTTCGTGATATTGGAACGCAATTCTCTCCGGATGAGCCCAGCGACTACAATGAATTTGTTCAAACTGGCACACCCACAGTTCAGATCCGCCATGGTTTCCAGACTCACTCCAATCCATACACTGGAGCGGTCGATACCCTTGAGGAGCGATCCGTTACGCCGACTTCCAACAACGTGCTAAAGCCACATATGTTTACACCCCCTACGGCAACTCGACGATCGGAAGCCTTTAGACCTGCCACCAGCCAAAGAAGTGTTGTACCACGTCAAAGTCTACCCTCGGGCTATACATCAACTGGTACTTCTTCCGGGGTCCAGGGGCTCAACTTTGGTGGAAACATGGGCATTCATACACATAACAAGTCACCTCTCAAGAAAGCTACAAGCTTGCATGAACTAAATCCTGAAGGGGCGGCATCTCCGCGTAACTCTCGAGAAATGGCAGCATATGAGCAGCGGAACTGGGGAGCGGGGACCCCATCTAAAAAGGTTGAGAACCGTCGACTGACGAGTTCAAAACTTAACGGTGGCAATAATCCTTTTGCCGGATTAAATCGACAACAAGCACCATCAGAGGGCCGTCGTCCTCTTTGGTAGCTTGCCATTTCTATTCTCATTTACCATTTACTACCTAATCAGTGTACACGAACTGTATTATAGATTATGCTGAACAAAGATTGGCGTTAAGGTCTGGCTTTTGAATAGTAATTTGTCAATACTTTCTGTTGGCCTGTTATTCAATGCTGTTGTCGTCCCCTCGTGATAGAAATTGAAGACAGCCTTAACTTGCCTGCCTACCTTACTGAAGATGGGCAGGACAAAAACCCTAGTATGGCGACCTATTGGTGGCAGGTGTGCCTTCATGGCAACTGCCTTAAAGCTGATAACAAGGTAGGTATAGGTATTAATGGCAATCGCAAACGTTAGCCCCAGACCTTGGCAGCTACCTTTGGGGGTATGAGTGTGTTAAGAGATCAGTGACGCTCGAAACGATGGACTGATGTCCAGCTCATATTCCTCTTTGCATCCTAATCATCCCGTCAACTTTATATGAGTATCTCAGCTTACTCTAGATATTTTACAGCTGTCCAGTCCTACATCATTTGGCAAGATATCGGAACTTGTATGCCGGTAACAACACCCGACAATATCTCTACACAAATATGTCAAGCGAACCACATTGGTCGTCTCTCCGGCCTAAAGGAGGTTCGAACGATCAATCATTCCCATTTGCAAGTTCACAGAACCCTCCTCTCGTCCGTCATGAACACGACCGGAGGCTCACGATGGGTAACCTGAGCGAATGGCTGAGAGAGAGACAAGAACCTGCCCGGAGCGTGACATTAGGAGACTTAGGGGATTGGCTCAAGAGCAAGCTACTAAGCCATCGTCCAGAAAGAGGAGGGACGTCTAGAAACAAAAAACATCAGGGCATACGGGTGACAAACGGCATTGAATCGTCTCGGCCCACTTCTAAGGACATCGATAACCCGTCTGCGAGTTTAACTCTGCCGGAGCAACGACATCCGCTCGTCAATCGCCGTACTGGTGAACGGAGCGGGACAGGTGGCTCAGATCGTCTAGTGGACTGGAATACCCCCAAGAATCTGAGTGAAGTATTGCCAGACCGCAGCAGTCCTTCTCCTCAAGAGAAGGCGGTATCAGATGAGAGACCAGCTGCTCATCAGAAATGGACTAACTTCAATTCTCTGATCAGCAAGCGCAATCCCAGGGCCATGAACGGCGGTATAGGATCCGAGAAAGACAGGAGGGGTCGAATGCAGAGGAACGCTGCTAGAGCGCAGGCTTCAACCCCAGCCTTACAGATAATTCCTGGTATACTCGAGGTTCTTGAGGCTACGAGACAAGCAAGGAAAAAAGCTCGGGATGATCGAGAAAGCCTGATAGAGAGTGGAGATTACCTTGGAGTTCAAGGCATCAACCCACAGACTGGTGTTTTGGATCTTACATCGGACAGTGGAGAGAGTGTCCTGAGCGTAAGAACAGGGCAGAGGCTGGCGAAACTCGAGGCTCGGTCCAAAAATGCGAATTCGGCTGTGGAGAGAAAAGAGGCCGAAATCGAAATAATCAAGATCTACCTCGACCATGACATTGTGAAGCTACGGCGACGAGAAGAAACTGAGAAGCAGCTTGCAGCAGTTGCTGCTACTGGCAAATGGCGAAAAGGCACACATGAGTGGTCATCAGTGCAGGAGCCTGATTTGAGTCCCATTGCTCAGTCACACAAAAGCGATTCAGCGCCATCAAGTTAGTACATGCTTTCTTTTACCTCGAGTTGTTTGCTAATTTCTTTCGCTACAGACCGCAAGTCACGCCACGATCGCAATATGACGAGGCAAGAGACTCTCATAGATTTAAGCCTTTCTGGGGACCAGTCAAACCTAGAGCAGCGCCCTGACATAACACTGATGACTGATTCACGGCCCAGAGAAAGTGCGCATTCTTCTGACACGATAATCAAGACTCCCCATCAAAGCAGCCTCGTGAATTTCTCTCCTTCAGCCTTGGAGCTTTTTGAAAATGACATAAGTTTCCACAGCGCGGACGAGCTTGGGCTAGATGGAGACCTGGTCGCGGAGCATGATATTAGACCGTCGATAATTCATGCGCAGGTGCCAAGTGGTGTGTTGCCGGAGATGACTGCTGCGCAAGAAGTGCGCGAGGCTGATACCGGCCACAACAAAGCAACTTCCGAATATTTTTTAGACAACCGCCAAAAAGAGGAAACAGAGCCAGGAGGGATAGATATTCTTCGTGCGTCCACCGGCAACCAAACCTCACCAGATCCCTCGACAACAGACGTTCTGCGAAAAAGCTTCAAGCAAGATTTGACGACAATCCACGAGAGATTCACCATCCGTCCGACAGCGTTGAAATCGACCGTGCCAGAATTTCCGGAAAACGAGTGCCAAGTATTGGACACGACAGACCCTCACCAAGCCTTGATAAAACGCGAATAGAGTCCGCACCTAATGGGGGAGTCAGGAGTACAATTGAATTGGGAGCAACGAAAAATGGACAGCTTAGAACCGTCACCAATAGTACAACTCCTACAGAGGCGTCAAGCATCAAGAGTTGGGACGAAGGTCGACCCACTACTCCAGAAGGAGGCAGAGCGGTCAGTGACTCGAGATCCCCTCACCGCTCTACCGTTTCCCACGGGAGAAGCGACAGCATGGCTAGGGCTGCGAAATCTGCCCAAGACAGAAAAGGAAATACAAGCCAGCGAAAACATAGTCAGAAAGAATCTCACTCAACTCAATTTGTTATACCAGGCAATACTCGAGATCAAAGATCACGGCAACCACGAGATCTGCGCACAGAACACGAATCAAGGCACCGCGAACATGTACGAGGTCAAGGAGGCGTGTGCATCCATAAACACCGTCACTACTGGATGCGCCAGAACAACATCGACATTCCCTCAGAAGAAGGAACGGCAAATCCAAGAGAGTCTGCACCACAAGCGCAGACTCAACCGGGTGGTCCGCAACCTGCGATACTTCGGGACCACACCAAGCAATGTGGACATCTCCCAGACAAATCGTGGAGTGAATACATTGCCGAAATCGGTGTCTCTGAAACAGATTCCAGTGGCCGATGCTGTGTCGGAGAATTCCCAGGCGCAAGCGTGCAACAACGAAGGATCGCGAGCAGAGATACCAGCAACACAGCACCAATGCAGCAGTTTGTCAACATTTACCTGCACAGTAGACGACAAGAATGTCAAAATAGAGGAGACCGAGCTGTCCATTCCCCGGAGGAGCGGAACTCAATTGGGCAACGAGCGTCTTTCGTCGGCAACACATCGTATAGGACTCAACGAACAAGCAATGAATCTGGGAGTGCAGATGTCAGGCGATCTTCAAAAAGATCAGGACGCCGAAGACGCCATCGCAGATCTTTCCAGTAATGACCATGGCTCGAGTGAAAAAGGAGGGTTGTGGGAGGCCATCATGGAGTTTTTGCGTACGATCAGTGAGTACAGCCTATGGCTTTTAAGATTGTACGTCGGTGCCGTAAGACCAGTTTTCAATGCCAGATCTTCGTATTGGAGATGCGCCGATCGAGAAGGCCGCGGCTGGATGAACGTGGTGAGCATTTGTCTCGCGTTACCACTGATATTCGGGTTATCAATGGTTCTGGTATGGAGTATGGAGCTAGCAGTCATCACATTAAAGTGCGTGGATGAGGACTGGGATTATGTGGCTGATGAAGCATTGGCTATGTTTCAGCGAAGCTTCACAGGAGTTTACCCCTACGAGTAACCAACGGCCCGGTGGACACGCGGGAAAGGACCGGCGACCGGTGCCGGCGATTTGAGGGCAGGGTATGGCGGGGCGGTGTCAAGTGTTGCAGCCCGCCCATCTGGCATCTCGCAAACCGGGGCAAGCCTTGCGCCGATGGCGGATAGGGATGGGGATGCGGAGGTTGGTAAAAATAGACGATTAGATGATTAGATGATATGTTTCTACGGCACAGAATTAATAGATTATGCATTATTAGCGGTATCTTCAGCTCTTGTGGTGGCTGTTCTGATAACCAATTGTTAATCATCTTGGCTAGTCTGACAGTCTCTGTTGGGACCTGCTTAACAAATGGACAACATTTGATGTTATTAGCAAATTAGTAAATGCCGAAAACTCGGTATACAATAACACGGCACAAATGATGTCGTAATTACCTAAGACCAGGATAGAGCCGTGGAGTTTTAAGAGTGGTAAAACTAAATATTAATCGGAGCACCTGAACTTTGGCATCGGAGGTTGAAAAAGTGGCGATCGGCCGGCAGGATCGGAGCCAAGGGCCAATGAGTGCCGTGCATTTAACAATCAGTGCAGGAAAGAGCAGTGGGGTCTACCCCGCGCTGGCGCCCGTCCTGGGGCTTCCTTCCTTTTTCTTGAACTTCAATTGCTGACGGCCGCAAACGGACCCCTCCGATCATCGGCGCTTTCCTTGCCAATTCTATGAAGCTCGTGGAATTGGACAGGAGGGGGGCGCAGATGAATTTTTTATTGATAAACCCAGAGGGAGAACGCCTTCTTTCTTGGTAATTCTAGACCATCTATTTCCTGTCTTCTTCCCTTCTCTTTCCAGTTTGAAAGTATACATCTTCCCCCCTTTCGAGAAGAGAGTCTCAACTTCACCTCTTCTTCCTCAACAACAGCCAGCAAGGGATATTCTCAACCCTCGTATTTCTATTCATTTACATCACTAAGGTCCTCTCCCTGATATAATCATATTCGACGGTTATCGCTCAGTGCGACTCCTATTGTCAAAATGCCTGCTCCCGTGGGTACTCCTCAGACTCTTTACGACAAGGTCTTCTCGGCACACATCGTTGACGAGAAGCTCGATGGCACAATTCTTCTCTACATCGGTACGTTTCTGTGCGCTCAATTCTGTCTATGAGCAATGTGACTGACAAAAGTTGGTCAAAAGACCGACACTTGGTCCATGAAGTGACATCACCAGTAAGTTTAAGTCCCCTCCTAAAGATCGGCATTGGTTATGAACATCCACTAACCACAAACACCAATAGCAAGCCTTCGAAGGCCTCGAAAATGCAGGCCGAAAGGTCCGAAGACCGGATTGTACTCTGGCTACCACTGATCACGTATGAATTATCAATTGATCTCAAGGCCAACTCACAATGGCTATTGTCAAGAACCCTGCTAACCCCGGATCTTGCAGAACGTCCCCACAACTTCCCGCAAAGCCCTGAAGGATATTGCCTCTTTCATCGAGGAGGACGATTCGCGAACACAGTGTGTTACTCTGGAGGAAAATGTCAGGAAATTTGGTGTCACATACTTCGGCCTCGGCGACAAGCGACAGGGTATTGTCCATATCATTGGGCCCGAGCAAGGTTTTACTCTCCCCGGGACCACCGTTGTGTGCGGTGACAGCCACACCTCAACACATGGTGCCTTCGGTGCTTTGGCCTTCGGTATTGGTACCAGTGAGGTCGAGCACGTCCTTGCTACTCAGTGCCTGATTACGAAGCGTAGCAAGAACATGAGGATTCAGGTCGATGGTGAGCTGGCTCCCGGTGTCAGCTCAAAGGACGTTGTTCTCCACGCCATTGGTCAGATTGGCACTGCTGGAGGTACTGGCGCTGTTATTGAGTTCTGCGGATCTGTCATCCGCAACCTGAGCATGGAAGCCCGCATGTCCATCTGCAACATGTCTATTGAGGGTGGTGCCCGTGCTGGTATGGTGGCTCCTGATGAGATCACCTTTGAGTACCTCAAGGGTCGCCCTCTGGCCCCCAAGTATGGCTCTGAGACTTGGAACAACGCCGTTGCATACTGGAAGTCTCTCCAGTCTGATCCTGGCGCCAAGTATGACATTGACGTCTTCATCGATGCTAAGGACATCGTTCCTACTCTTACCTGGGGCACCAGCCCCGAAGACGTCGTGCCCATCACAGGTTGTGTCCCCGATCCCGAGACCTTCAGTAGCGAGAGCAAGAAGGCTGCTGGCCGTCGCATGCTTGAGTACATGGGCTTGACTGCTGGAACGCCTATGGAGGATATTCCTGTCGACAAGGTCTTTATTGGATCATGCACCAACGCCCGTATCGAAGATTTGCGAGCTGCCGCCAATGTTGTCAAGGGACGCAAGGTTGCTGACAACATCAAGCGTGCTATGGTTGTTCCTGGATCTGGTCTTGTCAAGGCTCAGGCTGAGGAGGAGGGTCTTGATCAGATCTTTATCGACGCCGGCTTCGAGTGGAGAGAGGCTGGTTGCAGTATGTGCCTGGGTATGAACCCGGACATTTTGGCTCCCAAGGAACGATGTGCCAGTACATCCAACCGAAACTTCGAGGGCCGACAGGGTGCGCTCAGCCGAACCCATCTCATGTCTCCTGTCATGGCTGCCGCTGCTGCTCTTGTCGGTAAGCTTGCTGATGTGCGCAAGTTATCACACTACACCCACCAGTCTGCCTTCAAGCCTCGTGAACTTCCAGCGGAGGAACCTCACGTGGACGAGCGAACCAGGGATGACTCTGAGGAGCGCGACATGATCGCCGACCAGCCCCGGGACTCGCAGCCTCACACTAATACCCTGGCCAGCGCTGCCGGTGCCGGTTCTGGTCTACCTAAGTTCACTATCTGGAAGGGCACTGCCGCTGCTCTGGATCGATCCAACGTCGACACTGATGCCATCATCCCTAAACAGTTCCTCAAGACCATCAAGCGAACCGGCCTCGGCAATGCTCTCTTTTACGAGCTTCGATATAAGGAGGATGGGTCCGAGAACCCCGACTTTGTGTTGAACCAGGAGCCTTTCCGCAATACTAAGACTCTGGTTGTTACTGGACCTAACTTCGGGTGCGGTAGTTCTCGAGAGCACGCCCCTTGGGCCCTACTCGACTTCGGTATCAAGTGTATTATTGCTCCCTCTTTTGCCGATATCTTCTTCAACAACACTTTCAAGAACGGCATGCTGCCCATCCGTATTGAGAACAAGAACGACCTGGAAGCCATCGCCGCCGAAGCTCGCGCCAACAGAGATATTGAAGTCGACCTCCCTAACCAGCTGATCAAGAATGCCGCTGGCGAGACTATTTGCTCGTTTGACGTTGAGGAATTCCGCAAGCACTGTCTGGTCAACGGTCTCGACGATATTGGCTTGACCATGCAACAGGAAGACAAGATCGCTGAATTTGAGCGACGTATGACACAAAACACCCCATGGCTTGACGGCACAGGCTACCTGAGGCGTCCTGGGCAGGGTGGCAAGTTGGCTGCTAAGGCTGTGCCAGTGCCCAAAACAAACCGTGGTGAGGAGAAGAAGGAGCCTCTAGAGTGGTAATCTAAGAACAACGAAATGGGAATTTAAATGACTTTATGGCGAAGTGGATATGGGATTTAGTATATGATGATTAGCATTGGGTTTCTGTTTATTTCGAATCTTTTGCTGGGTCTGTTAACAAAAAGGGTTGCTGGCTCCATCCACCTTTGTGGATGAAAAGTACGAAAAGTCTGGAGTAGATACTATGTCAGTACTCCCAACGAGGTTATGAATCAACACAATTATACATGACATGAGCAAATATGAATTCGAGGGTAACATTAATACCATGAGTATATATGTATATATATATATATATATATATATGCTGCCAAACTAGATAAGGTGATCGATCGCTACCACGACGAAAAGGTGTCCGAGTTTATATCTGTGAAATATCTAGGTCTGTCTCAGTTCTTCACGGAGTATGCCAACGTGCACTACAAATCCCGCTGTTGATTTCAGCTCCTCGGGCAATGCGTTATCCGAGACCCTCCAGACGTGGAACGAGGCTGAAAATGCCTTAAGCCATGACTCAAAGACCTCGTCACTGCGCAGCTGTTGCCCGATGATGCAGAGACATGGTCTTCTTTCCTCGCTGTCATCCAGCGCCGAATCAGAAAGCCGCAGGCGACATGCATCCGCGCATGTCTGAACAAAAGGATCTACCAGAGCATAATTGTACACGCAATCGCAAGCAACGACCGCATCAAAGCTGCGAGACTCGTCAGAGCCAACTAGAGAAGGCGTGACTTCATCGGTCTCCCAATCAAGCGTCGTGAAGTGGATATTCGACTGAGGAGCTGCTGGGCCGTGAGCATTGCGCTTCTTTCTGCCCCGACCGCCTGCAGTCGTGGACGTCCCCGAGTTGAATGCCGAAGAAAAGTTCTCGTCAATGTTTCTCTGGAGGAGACGTTGGACGTAGGACTGGTCGGTCAAGACGTAGCGGGCCACACGCGGACCAAGAGCTAGGGCGCTCAGGGGCGATATGCCGCAGCCCAGCTCGAGGATGGAGGCGTTTGTGAGATTGATATTATTGAGGATGGGATTTGAATAAGATGAGAGCCAAGCAGCGAAGTTAGGTGCTATCTTCCAGATAACTGGGCTTTAGATCAGCATTTGTTTCTTAACAAGATGTAAAAGGAGACTCGCCTGCTCCAGTTGTTCCGCCTGATCGTGTAGATGAGAGAACAGTGGGAGACTGATGGATTGTGAAATCTCGATCCCCAACTGAGACATCGACTGAAGAAGCGTGAGCGTCTATGAACCCAAGATTCATGGAAGGGATAGGCTGAGCATAGAGATAAAAGGTTTCTGTCTCTATTAGTGAGGTTTACGATTAAGAGACATCTTGAACCGACCTTCTTCCGCATCTTGGACTTCTGGTTCCAGACTGTGGAGTAGACTGTTTAGCAGTTCCATATCGAGAATATGGAATAAATAATAAGAGGCTCTATAGTAGTTTTAGAACGGGATGTATGAAAGGTTTTTGTCTCTCTCGTCCGCAAAACAATGTTGTGAAGATTTCACATGGACATCAGCTATCGCATCCAGCCAAATATGGGGACATAAAGCTAGTGGACCCTGTAGTCCAAGTAGAGCAACAAGTTCAGCTGTTTCCTACACAAACATCTGCAGAGGCCTCGTTGATAGATGAAAACTATATTTCTTAGTCTTGATGACCCGGGTGTGAACCAACTGACTAAATCGCTGAACATCAAATGCAAGCAAAACCTGCGAGATCGGGGCTCAGCCTGTAGGATAGGCAATCCACCAAGTTCAAATGGTGAATCAGCATCCACGTTCCGAGCCGTACAGAGAACAATTCCACTCATCATTCACAGTTGAAACAGACACAAACGGCTGACCTTGAAAATTGCACAGCGATTTATTTCATAATCATGGTCTCAAAAACCTCCGCATGATAAGAGGCTGTACCCTTGTATGAAGGGCAAACAGGAAAAGCAAAAAGACAATAGCTCCTCACACTCCTGGCCATATGGCATCCATGGATCCTTCTTTTTCATTCATGTTGCTTCTCTTTCCATTCCCATATTGTTCGTGATTTGCATGTCATTGCAGGTAGGATCTTTGCTTATCCTACACCAAGCCGTCGTAGAGGGATAGCGCTGAGACAATAGTCTCGTCCCGTTTGCTACCCTCTTTGAATTCTTCCATGTCTAGACTGCCATTCTCGTCCTTGTCCATCATGCGGAAGATCTTCCTCACTCGCTTTTCGGGGGTATCTTCGTCTTCGGGTAGTTTGACCATGGAGCCAACCTAGTCAGAATTAGTAAAGGGCTTACTACGTCACTCAGGGCTCCGGGATAGCCGGAGACATGAAACTACCATTGCTGGAAAGCAGCAAGTAGGGACTCACCATCTTGTAGATAGCTTCGACAATCTTGAGCATCTCGTCGTAGCTAATCTTGCCATCGCCGTCAATATCATACAGCTGGAATGCCCAATCCAGCTTGTCCTCCATCTTGCCTCTGCTGGTGACACTCAGTGCGCAGATGAATTCTTTAAAGTCGATAGTACCGGACTTGTCGCTATCGAATACATTGAACACATAGTCGGCGAATGAGCTCGGATCTCCGAAGGGGAAGAATTGTCTGTAGATCTTCTGGAACTCTTCCTTGGTGAGAGTACCCGATGGGCAGTCCTTGAGGAAACCTAGACATCATATTAGCGAGTCGTTCTCATGTGATAGAAGGGTGTTGATGTCTGATATGTGGATAGTGAGAAGCACGCAAGAAGCCTCGTGAGCGACATGAACTTACCCTTGTACCATTGCTGCAGCTCCTTCTTGTCAAAATGGGTGGACTTCTGAAGCTCAACAAGCTGATCTTGAGAGAGCTTGGACTGTCTGAACAAGCATAGAGATGGTTAGTGATGAGTTATCATTACGACGAGGTCGATCCTAAGGTATAATGACGTCGGTCGCTAGCTTCCGTGGGGATCCGAGGTTGACAAATGCGCTTGCGCCCGACGAGATTCTGGCTGCAAGTGACGCAACATCAACTCGATGGCATGGGGGCGACAGATAGCGGAACAGCGCTGTAAAACGACTCGCAAGAAGAACAGATATGCGTCAAGGACAAACTTACGATTTACCCATGACGTTTTAGACTTGGGGTCGTTGTTGGTGAGAAGAGGTAGAGAGCGCGAATTGCGCGATGGTTGAACCAAAGTTAGACGGTTCGGGCGAGTCTTTTATCTTGAGAGCAAGGAGGGACCGGAGGCCAAATCGCCAAGGATAATGATAGTTTCGGCTTATCGAAGTGTCGTTTGCAGAGAGGTATTGGAAAAGTCGACGCCAATGTCGAAGTCGAAGTCGAGAGGAAATAGGTTACGTCGAGGCCGAAGCGCGGAGGCGTGGGCGTAGGTGTAGAGATGGATGAAAGCGAAGCGCTTGGTGAGGGTGAGGGGCTAGCAGTTAAGTTCTCAGGGTTGTGTCGTGTGGTGCGAGAGGTGTAGGGCGAGAAGGGACCAGTCGCGAGTTCGAGGAAGAACAAGATCAAGGGAGATTCAAGCTGGTCAAGGGAGAAGAAAAGTAAAGCAAAGTTAAAGTAATGCAGTCGAGTCGAGTGCAGTAAAGTAATAAGAGGAGATGGAATAACAGGTAATGGAAGTTTAGGTGCTAGGTAGACTCGGGCTAGGTAAGGCAAGTGGGAGTGGAGGTCACTCACTCACTGCCTTGAAAGGATGGATGGACGGGCAAGAATTGGAAGTGGCCTAAGTGCGAACCAAGGTCAAGCAACATAGCAAGGGTGGGAAAGAGCCGGCCACAACACGAGGGCGAGCGAGGGTGACCTAGGTTGCCCGAGGGGGGAGGAACCGAAGGTACAGCAAACTCCGCCGGGGCAAGATCCATTCTCCATTAGCCCAGGCCCTCCGCTGGATACAATTTAGGGGGTCTCAGTGCAGTCGGGTGTCAGCTCGTTCCGATACGCAGGTATGAAAGGTCCATACTTACAGGTACCTGCCTCCCTGGGCACTACTAACCTAGGTGTGGCCTGGACAGCCCACCTCAGTAGGTACTTATTCATTAGTGGGGGCGGGGTTTTAGAAGTCTGGAGTGTATCCGTAGGTAAGTCCATGTTTAGAACCCCGCCCCGCTACAGCCTGCTTGTCCAGCCTGCCCGCCCTGCCCTATAAATCAATATCTCCCATTCTCATTGGCTAACATCAAGTTTATGCTACGGATCTCAACACAATGGGGTTTAATCCAGTAGAAATCTGGTTTCTAAACCAGTTTCTAATGACGAATCGAAACAAGTAAATACTTACCTAACGTTAAATACTAAGGTATATACAGCAAGACTTGGGGACTGTCTTAGCAGAGTCGATACGATATCATACAAGTTATTCTTCTCAATACTGACTTAGTAGGTACGTGTTGAGCACAATACTGTAGTACCTTATCTTCCCGAAATCACAATTCCACATACCTTACCTACCTATGCATAGGTATCTAATCAGCTGCCTCTTTAAGTAGCCCTGCCTACCTAGATACCTGGGTTAGTAGGCATGGACCTGTTTCTGTCCCTAGGTGTACCGCAGTACATACGTAGCCTAGGTAGCCACAGCAACGATCCCGGCTCAAACAGCTCCATACTAACCTCCCTAAGTATCAAAGAGGCTGTGTATTTTCGATTTCTCGAAGCGTGGCGACCGGGTTGTCCGCTTGCATGCAGTGAGCGGCGCGTGGCTGTGTCACATCAGCATCCGTTAATGGATCCAATCAGGCCTCAGTTTGTCATTTCGATTCTTGATTCTCGATTCACTGGTTTTTGGTAAACCGTTCTTATGCATCCTTATCCTCTACTCCGAGGCCTCTCCTTACTACGTGTTCCCGGCTTGATACCGATCGAGCTTCACCGAGGTTAGAATAGAAGTATGGATATAACCCGAGTAATTACCAGCATAGGTAGTAAAATCAAATTAGGTAGAAAACACCGCCGGATATATTCATTTGTGCGTTCCTACCAGTATGTCACAGAGAAATCTGCATCTACTTACATCTGCATCTGCGCCAAGTCGGCGCCAAACCACTTTATCTTTAATAAGCTTTTTTGCTGCGCCCACCTCAACTAACAGCTGCTCTCTCACCTTTCTCTCCCTTGCTAGTTTCCGAGCAAAAACTCATAATGACATGCCACCCACGCGCTACGTATAAAGCCAAGCTTGGCTGCCTCTCTCCTCTCTGCTCTGACCCCTGTCGCTGCTTGAACACACACCCAGTGTTGGTCCTATGTCTCCATTGGTTCACAGAAACCAGAGATGACCAGGGTTCACACGATGTAGACGAGTACTCGACTTGTTCACTATTATATGTTGGTCTTGAAAGGATTGTTGCTACCTGGATTACATATAGCTCTCTGGTGTAGAGCTTCGGTAATATACTGTCCTACTGAAGCATCAAACCACATTACTCAGATTATTTACTCGCGCTCCTAGTTTCCAGAACGCAGCATGAGATCCAAAAACTTTGATATTTAAATATACTTCAAGGACGACCTTGAATCGAGGTATCTTGACCATAGTTCCACCAATGCATGCTTTCTGTCCCAAATCATGATGCTGCCTTACTCCTATCCGTCTGCCAGTTTGGAGAATATCCAATCCAATAAAGAAACATCCAGTCCTGTTCGCGTCTCCCACGACAATATCCACAAAATATAATCATTAAATGTGGCGACCAGCAGTGCCACCGTTCTCTTTAACCCACGACGACCTTCATGCTCAGACTCTCAAGGAACCCGCCAAGATCCTCCTTCTTCACTTCTACCACGCAATGTTCAAAGCTGTCAATCCGCACCCGCGTGTTCGTCTCTGACACCACCTCCTGAAATGCGATACCAAACTTGTTGAGGCCATAGCCCTTTTCGTGCTCGACGTCTTCATCGTCTGACATATCCGAGTCAGAGCTGTCCGAGTCTTCTGACTCTGTCTCAAGTTCATCGTCGTCGTCACCCGCATCTCGTCGAGCTGCACGTTTCTCTTCTCGAACCTTCCGCTTCGCTAGACGTGATTCTTCCTTCTTCTTGAGCTGTGCTTCTCTTTCAGCTTTGCGCTTCTTCGCAGCTTCTCTGTCAAGTAGTGTTGTATCTGGACCACCTCCGCCACCCGTGCCCACCACGACATACACACCTCGTTTCTCATTAAGACTAGCGACGACAAGTGGTGTGCCGCGGCCGCCATGGGATAATTTTCCATGGGCTTCTCGTTCTTGTTCAGCGAGAGCCTCACCGATCCAAAGCGACAGTTTAGTAAGCGCTGCAGGATGTGTGAAAAGTGAGACGTCGGGCCCCTCCTTGACCACACACATACGGAATGCACGAAGGTGTTTAATTTGTTTCTTGTTGATTAGTGATGTCCCTGTTCGATAGATTGCCCTGTGAAGAAATTGAGCCGTAGGAAGGCCGGCCTTCAGTGCGTCGATGCTAATGCAGTTGTCAGCGGCTGGGTGTTTGGCCTTTGCTAAGGGAAAGAAAGCACTTACTCTTCGAGCGCGTCATATGCCTCCCAGAACCGTTCAATCCACTCCTGTCCTTGAGCTGCAAGTTCGACTTCTTCCTCGATTTCTCGCCCTGCCTGACTTGTGACTACGGCGGAATCTGCGTTGTGAACATGCTTGCCAACTTCTAAGAGAGCGCCAATGACAACACCAACATCCTGAGCACTCAATGTTGCGCGCCAACCCCAACTTCTAACAAAGCCCCATCCATCTTTGGCACCAGCACGATCTTTCCCATCTGTGTCGATTGATGGCACCATCTCGTCGAGGTTATAAAGCGAGCCGTACTTCAGCAATTTCGCTCTGAGCTCACGCTTCAACATCATGTCCATGTGTGTATAGCTTTGCTTACACTGGGCAAGACTGACTCCCATTTTTGCAAGTAATTTGTGAAGCCGCTTGATTCCCGATTCACTCCAGGTTTTTAGGCGTGAGAAAAGGTATGGTGAATGTAACATGCTGTCGTAAAGACTCCAGTGGCGAATGAGCAAGAATCTGGGCTCAGGGGATAGTCGAATTCCTGTATCTTCAGGGTTTCTCGCAGTTGTGGGAATTACACCTGTGTTCTCCGCGGCGACACGCCCGTTTGTAATCTCGGGAGGGTTTAGTCGCCTCACCTCGTCCCGAAGAAGCTGTCGTATTCTCGTTCCCCGAATTCCCAGCCACCCTGTCGGACGATTCTTGTCACTCTGCCTGATAGGTGCAGCAATACCTGCTGAAGAGCGTCCGTATATTTCCATCGATGTGACCCCAACTATCGTCAGCCAGAGGAGATCGTTGTCTTCTCTACCAAGCTCGGAGGCAAGCGAATACATCATTGAGGATAGAGGTTCCGAGAAAGAGGAGCCGACTTTGTAGTACTGATGGAGTATGGCCTCGTTCTTCTCCCGCATTCGTAGTAGTCGCCTTCGTAGTGCGCGGGCTGATGGTCCTGCAGGTGGTTGTGCTCCAGAAGGGGGTTCGACCGGATCGCTTGACAGACCGACATCAAGTTGCTGTAAAGAGAGAAGCCCCCTTTGCTGGGGACGTCGTGGTGACTCTGGGATCGGGCTAGACTAGACGAAGATGTTAGCGAAGTCTGGTCTAATATGGCTGGGCTATCTCACCGAGTTACTCCTTCGCCGTTGCCGAGGCCTGTCGTCGTCACTATCGTCCTCCGCATCCGACCAGCTTTTCCGTTTTTGGCCCGCGTGTGTAGGTTCATGGTCAGCATCATTGGCGTTTTTATCCCCATCTTCATCTTCGTCGTCGGTATCTCCCAAGTCATCGCCGTCGTCGTCAATCTCAGGCATATCTAGTAAGGCAAGATATGCGTTTCGCTCATTGTCCATATCCTCCTCTATGTCGCCATCATCGAAAACGATGATGCCCCCTTTGCCAGGATTGAATACTCGAGTGATCTTACCACCATCAACTCCAGCAGGGCTCCTCGACTGATACGAAGACGAGATCTCGGTTGCAGGGTCGAGGGGGAAACCACCAAACACGTTTCCAAGGTTCCACGGCCGATGGGCGTCCATAACCCAAACCTCTACGCCACTGTAAGGAGCATCATCGCCTTCAGGTTCAAGCCCCAGTAATGGACCCAGGTCGACCATGCCTCCTACACCGAGACATACGACAACACCACCGCTGCCGCCCTGAGACTCCATCATGGGCATAACCAATTCTCGGCCTGCTTTTTCAAGATCGGTATATCCAGAAACGGGCTGGATTTTGTGAGGAATATAGTCATGCTTGAGCAGTCGAGTAAGAATTCTGCAAGCACAAAGAGCATCGGGCTCGAGGGCGACAAGAATAAGTACAGGCGGGGAGAGCGGATGTCGTGTTTGCTGGAGGTGGATGTATAATTTTGAGATCAACGACCGTGGAAGATACATGATTGCGAGAAGGTGACAGCGGTCCGATCGCTATGTTTATGTGCCACAGGTTTCATGAGCGTATAATCGAGGATTGCTGGGTTGTGGTCGAGGTCGAGGTCGGGGTCAAGGGGTGAAGGGCGTAAAGTAGATGCTGCTAAGAAAAAAGATCGGGATTCTCAGAATATATGGTGTAGGGAGGGACTATGTTAAGAGTATGCCAGGTAATCAGTGAGATAAGCGTGAGGCCGGTTCCATACGCCTGAAATGTACAAGCAAAGGGGTTGACTTGATTATTACAGTACTGTATACCGGTATGCAAGATCCGAGCTGCGTTGCTCAGACGTTGAATTGAGATTCAATTTGGCGGACGTGTTTTTGGCGACGCGACTGGATTGAATGACGCGCTTTCCCGCCCTACCTACTAACTTAATTAAATTTGGTCAATGCTGCCCACCTGCTACGCGAAAGGAGAATGAACAAGACAGTGGTGCATTTCCTGCCCCTCCTTCCAATCTAGGCACTATTACATAGGTACTCATAGGTACCTACCGCCTACCTACCTTAGTAGTAGGTAGCCGGGCATGACCTGTAACAGGGTACGGACGTAGGTGGATGTAATACAGTACAATTACTACCTAGAATGAGTAAACTTGAATTCTGAATGGCTCAAGCAGCTTTATCGGGTTGATATCCATAGGCAGGTGAAATCTGGGCATTCGCAGCAGCGGTAGGTAACTCACCTATCTACCTGTAAGGTACCTAGGTAGTAGGTACCTACATACTAGGTAGAGATTGGTTCCTATTTGCTTACACGCTGCCTTTCTGCTTCTATTTGTAGTGGCTTCCAAATTGGTACAGACAAAAGAATTCCGCTTTCCTCTCAACTCAAATATAAATATTTATCACACCCGGCTTCCTTGAAAAAGTCACAGGCTTAGAGCCCGCACGGGTGCAGTCAATGGGCATCTTATCCGAAAGCTTGCTTTGCACAGTTGCAATGCTTGGCTAAGGCACAGCAACGCCAAGGTCTACAACTTGTCGTAATGCCTTTGTTTGCCAAGCGTGCATTATGCTAAGAGACACCTCTTTCGGCGCATATGGATAATAACGTTGAGCTCTGGGGTCCGATATCTGGTGTCTTGTTCGTTGCCGCGTTCAATCAGTGTGAGTTTACAGTATATACCTACCAACCTATACTCATGTTCAGTACTATTGTTATATTACTATTGGCAAATAACGCATTCAGTCCGGGTTTGGTAGTTTTGATCAAATACGGCAGCTGTGGTATTACGGCCCGGCCACCGAGTCTTGGTATTCCATGGCCCCAGCTGCAAGACGGAGCACTAACCTTATTATTACAGAACGGAGCAATTCGAACGTTGCGAGGTTGATGTGCGCAGCGCAAGAAACGTATGGAGACAGACAGTGGAGAGACTGGCCCTTTCGTTTGGCCCCCCACCCCAGAATTACAACTACTCACTCACTGCACGAAAGTTACAGTGCAGCACCAGATTCACATTCATACTCACACTTCTCTGACAACAGAGCTGGTGACAGTCAGGTCTCAGTTGTGGTTATTTCCCTTCAGCGTCTATCGAGTTGCGTGAGTTAAGGATCAGGGGTAATGGGCGTGTCGGGTGCCAGGTAGGTATCACCTAACATTGTATGACTTCCCAGATTCCCACTCAGCTTAAACTTCAAATCCATTACCCATAGTGGAACAGCTGGCTATCTCCAGTTTGCTTCAGACTCCACGCCTCGGACTCAAATTCAAACTCTCGACCAAAGGCCCAATTCCTACTACACCCTTGCTATAATCGGCAATCCTTGCTTCGCATGAGGTAGCCAATTTGCTTGCATCCATCGTCTAGTTCCAATCTTGTCTGTCTCAAGTTCGCAAGCCCGACCACGTCACAACTGGGTTGCATTACGGCCGCCGATCATTGTGAACTCTTCTCAACAAACTTTCGGTTTGTCCCGAAGGCTTGGTCCATGTCGCTTGTCTCAGAAGTCAATTCATACAGTAGTCATCCCGCACCGACCGTCTTCTTGCCTACCACTGTACCAACCACGCCAAAAAAAAAAACCCCCCATCTTACCGGTCTTCTGGGAGACTTCTGGGGTTTTCGGCGCCGCGTGCCCTCCCTCCCTGCTGGAACCGCCCTTGCCTACACTCCTATTGTATTGGCTGTTTGTGAACATTAATACTACCTAGCACCCGCCACAC
>JAAVUD010000025.1:0-78039 GCA_014898915.1 Fusarium chlamydosporum | reverse complement strand
AAAAAAAAAAAAAAAAAGAACATACCGACGATGGTGGGGTGGGTGATCTCCTCGGAAGACATTTTGAAAGAAGTAGAAGAAAGTGAAAAAGGTCGACACGACGTAAAAGCAAGTGACGATGAAGTGGTGAAGTTTCTTGGAGGTGAAGAAAAATGCGGGAGGAGTCTTGACTTTTTAACAAGCTGCACCTTGTCGCGCAACAGAGCGTTGTACCTGTACCCGTACCCGTAACTATGCCCACGCCTACAACTGAAATTCAAACTGCTGCTGCTGCATCTTCTAATTACAATTGGTGGGGACGACATAGCGGGTAAAAAATTTGACACCGCCCGCCCGAGTCCAAGTCCAAGTCCAAACCCAGCAACGGAAACTGGTGATGGCACCGCAGTCATTTTTCATGGATCTTTGGGCATCGATCTCTTGGGGCCCCAGACGATTGTTAGGCGGTGATCAAGTCATGTACCTGGTCCACAAACACCCACCACACCAAGGTAAGTAAGTACCCTAGACCAGGTAAACTTTCTTGTCTGAGTGCCGTGATCAGGCACAACGACGAACAGTAACTATCATGACCTGACACAGCCAAAAAGGTACAGTACATTGGCCGTTTTAATCCATGTTCTGAACGTGTGAGCTAATTGTGTCTAACTTTGTCTAATTGCTTCCGCTTTTGGCTTAATCCCTACCAACACACGTCAGTGACACAAGAGCTCATGCTCAGTATAACGTGGGGTGGTGGAACAGACTCCGGAGGCTGGATCATCTAAATAATTAAGTTAGAAGAGTTGCTTTTTCTCGTAATATTTCCATTTCTGGTAATTTGACCCTTGCCCCAGTCTTTGATGTATCTAGTGTGATAGCTTCGAAACGGACCCTTCATCAGGGTAAGAATTGGTCCAATCATTGGCTTGACCAGAAGTAGAGAAATGAGGCATATTAGTCTAAACGATTTGAGGTTTCTTTCTATCGATTGTACAGCAGAGTCGAATGAGAGGCTCGAATGATCAGCTGAAAATCGACCGCATGCTGTCAAGTAACTTGTTTGACGGTTGTCGATGCTTGAGACATATGAACAAATGTGGTTTTGATAAAAAGCTACAGCTTGCCAGCTTGGTATATGCTTGAACAAGCTCAAACAAAGGGGAGTATGTAAGTTGATGTCGAGATACAAAAGTTCCATCCTATTTTACAGACTTATCCCACAAAACCAAGGCAGTCCTTTCCATGAGATGGTGATCTGGTCCCCAGCTCTGACAACTCAATCCATGCCACTCCGTATACCTTACGCCTTCCGATTCTTCCAACTCCGCCCACCGCCTAGAAACCTTGATTGCAGGAACGCCATATAAATCGGAGCCTTTCCGTACAACGCCAAACGTAAAAATGTAACGAGATAACACAACGAGATAACCAACTGTTGATGGATATGGGAAAATGTGTTTATATAGCAGAAAGTAGTGTTGCCGTAACTTCATACGGCATTGATCATATGGAACGTATTTCGAACACTTCATGACCTGTTGTTGTCATCATCTTCGTGAATGTGGAATTCGGCCGTGTTGTTGTTAGGCCAGACATTTTGTGTACTGGGATACTCGGAAGGTTGGCTACTGATGTTGCTTCCAGGATCAGTATGGTCAGGATCGAGGTTCTCATCGTCTGAAGCACCACGTTGGTCCTCGATTCCAGGCCATGGCTCGTCCTCGGGGAGTTGCCAGCCCTGAGATCTTCGGCCTGGGACTTCCTGTTTATGTGGAATTACTTCCATATCGTTTTCACTCTCATGGCCTTCCATGTCGTCAGAGCCACTCTCGTAGATATTGATATCGAAATCTGATTCGTCATCAAAATCATCTTGAGCAACAGCGGGCGCCACACTTCCTGAGCGTATAGGTCGTTCTTGGAGAGGAGCGTTACTGAACGGTGTAGCATAGGCAAAGGGTGTAGTGCCGCGTGCTTGCTGACGCTCGCTAAGACCCATGGGCATAGGACTTGGCGATGCGGTCCACCTCGGTGTGAATCGATGGCTTGGTGACCTTGTACGACGACGCTTCATGATTGCTGATTGAGAATTGACTTGCAAAGCAGGAGATGGGCGACGACTCTGTCCATATGAGGAAACACGGCGTCTGCTAAGTGCGGGTGAAGGTTGGATTGGTGCAGCCATGGGTACTGACGAAGTTCGGATGTGAGGGGGATGAGAACCTCTTCGACTGCCCAGTCGGGGTGACTGGCCGCGCATCATGGACGGGCTCGAAGATTTGATCATTTGAAGAGCTGGGTAGAATGTCTGCGACGGCGACACTGAAGTTGGGGCCCTTTCATTTCGCATGTTCATGGAAGTATCAGCGCTGGGTGGCTCATCAAGCTGCTCGACCCAAGACCAACACTCTTCAAAAGCATTGGCATCATCCATTGAGTCTGATGGATCAGGAATGACTGGGCTCATCTCCCTAAGCATTTGCCAAGTCCAGCCCATCTCGTATGCTTGGAAATCTTGTAAATAAGCGTCAGGATGAGTGATGAACAACCTAGGCTCAGAAGCTCTCATCATGACTTGGCTAAGGAACTGAACGTCCCACACCGCAGGTGTCATCATCTCAGCAGGACTAAGGAAGCGCAATCGTGAATCTTTATGGATCTTGCGCAAAGGTACCCAAGTGGATTGAAGTCCCAGGTATGTGGACGAGCGTGGATCTGTTGTCTGAGGACGAGAGAAGATATTCATCTCGCGGAAGAGATGCCCAAAAGCCCCATTCATAGCCATGGTAACACTGCGAGCATCCGAGCCCTTCACCGATATCGTCTTGATCAAGCCACGACTACGTAGTCGTCGATCGACAATGCCCTTATCAGGACAGGCCTTTGGCAAGAGCCATTTGGTTTCTTGGTCCGAGGTTATCCAGTCAGGGTATAGAGACATTTCGGTTCGCATGTGTGTTGTACTATGTGTCATAGGTAACTGCGTCCAGTCGTCGTTGGAGATTTGCGGCTCGTTCTTGAACTGCTGAGCCTCTTGCCACACCTTCTTAAGAGGGAAGGGCAGAAAGACTACTTCGATCTCGAAGGGATGATTAGGGGAGGGCATTAGTGATTGCAGCTGTACCACTTGTGCTTGTAGAGATTGGACTTGACTCCAAAGCTCTTGAGAATGGGTTGGCCGACTTGTCATGCTGGTTGAAACAGACAGCAGACTGGCATCATCACCGCGGCGAGATGCATTACTGTTATTATCGTTGATCACACTTTTGTTATCGTTGACAATCTTTTCCACCTCCTCGACGCGACTTTCTAAATCAGTCATTCGAATGTCAACATGATCGAGCTTTTCGTTGCAGTCATCATGTCCTGCAACGGTAAAGGAAACCGTTTCTAACCGATCCAGCCGTTGGTCATGACCGCTAACGGTGTCAGAAAGGTTCTTGAAAGCGCGGCGTGAAACGGCTGCGCTGAAACCTGCAGCTCGAGGTTCAGATTGAGTTGGTGTGCCAGCTCGTGGAGTATTATCATCCGGTTTATGATCCTGGGAGGTCCATGTGAAAGAACCGCCTAGTGGCGCCTGGTCCCTAGATACGGCAACTGGTTGGGAGTCCTGGGTCCTGGGCTGGGTTGGAGATGAAGGTTTGTTTTCTGGAACGCTGTTAAGTGTGTGAAGACCCTTTCCAGCAAAGGGCCGAATATACTTGGCCTGGATCGATGAAGTCGTGGATGCTGTTTGAGAGGCCATTAGACATTGCGATGGTATTGGTGGTATAGTAGAAGGACATGGCTGTGACTGTATTAATGCGCCCCAACTCATGGTATCCGGCATTGAGGCAGAAGCTCCTGGGTTCGGACTGGCTGTGATCCTGGGATGGGATCCGATATCCATCGGTATCCTTGGGTCCGGTAATCTTGGGTCTGATGTCCTCTGGGTGAAAGATAAGGCTCCTGGGTTAAGATTCGAAAAGTCCATTCCAGGGATCGCTGGGGGTATCTTCATGGTCATATCCATAACAGGGCTCAGAGGCTCTCGACCAGTCCTGGGCCTTTCATTTTCTTGGCCTGGTATACTCACTTCAGGTGGCTGGAAATCACGAGGTCCCTCTTCGTGATAGCAGGCGTGGTGATTGCACATACACCATTGGGATTGATCCGGCGCAGGATTGCCTGTCGGACAACGACTCCAGAATCTCCGGCATCCGCAACGAGCTCCATTAGCTCCAGGGTTTAAGTCCACGAAACCGCAAGAGCCTCCTGGCAGGCTGGGGGTCGGCGTCCTGACCGCGACAGCATCTGTGTATATATCGAAGGCATTTGGGTTGAAATGGGACGGGTCGAATGGGGTCGTTGCCATTGGAAGTTGCGCGCGCTCATGTCGCGAGGCCAGAATCGCTAGTGGATAAAGCAGGCTCGGCGCCTTCGATTGGGATGGAAATCTAAGCTGAGAGGGCCAGGCAGAAGTCTATGTATGATATCGCAAATGGTTGAAAGCACCGGAGGCCGTGATGGATGCGTCACGGGTGCTCCTCAACCAGGCCCAGAGGGTCGCGGGCAGAGCGGCCGCCTAATTCAGTTCATCGCACTATAGGTCAATTAGAATCACTATCCTGACTGTTGAGGTCGAAATAATTCCGGCGCAATCCATATAAACCAGGCGATGGAGAAGGGAATGGGATCCGACGCAGATGGAGGTAACTAACCACGGCGCGAAGCAAAGAAAAGCAGACGTTCGTGGATTGAGGGAACAGCACTATTTATACGTTGGAAGCTCAGGAGATGAGGAAATCGTAGGCGAACGAAAGAGAGTGGACGAGAAGTAAAGTTGCAAGAGCAAGCAACAGGACGGAGGGGCGCTACAGTTCCTGTCTGCCTATGAAAGAAGCAACGAGACAAGCAAGGCGAACAAGGCGACGGCTTTTCGAGTGGCTCGCGAGATTGATGGGACTGGGATGATGAGTATGGGGTTGAAGGTGGAAATGGAAAGGGAATGGGGTGTATCTCCCCCCCACAGCGCATACAGCACAGCGCACACAGCAGACACACGTCTCGATGGTGGTCGACACGCGCACCTTGTTGACGCACTATGGCCATTTATGGCAAGTCACCAAGGCTGCTTTCACTATGGGTATTAGAGAGAAAGATGGTGATTTTGAATCAGAAAAAAAAGACTCGATGTTCTATATAGATTAGTTATGGCGATGACGATTCCGTTGAACCATTTAAGCTCAGGTTAAATAACATTTCAACAGGAGAATTCCAACGGTTACCGTTGTAGATACCGAAGCTCCAAATCTCCCTCCGAATGAACCTTGGTCGTGGTATGCAGGGAGACACGAAATCTGCTAAAGCGGCACTAGATGTCTCAAAGCGCGCTCCTCTTTAAGACACTCTCAGTGATTTACCCCGCCTGATTAGACCAAGCCATGCCAACTTCAGTGCTTAAACCAGTGCACGCTCACTAAAAGATATAAAACCGCAGGGAAGCGCTTGCAGATAAGAATTTCTAAACCAATAGGACTCTTCCGACGTCTAATCCGCGTCCCCGCTCGCTTGAGGACCCGGCCATGCCCTACCCGTACCTCCATTACAACCGAATCTAATCATCCATAACAGAGATGGTAAATGGCGGGAGGGAACGGCGCCTCCCTTTTGTCCCAGTCCGTCTAAGTTGATTCAAACCCCAACTCATCCACTAAGCATTGGGCAGATACATGGGATATAGAAGTTCTCAATTGTCGAACGATGATAGTCACAGTTGCCATCAAGGAAGGATCTATCAATCACGATCACTTCAACTGTCATAAGTGAACAGGACCTTGGGAAAGACCTCCATCACGTACAAAATATCATATCTACGTGGGTACATCATTGTGCATTATTCACAAGGGACGAGTAAACCGTGCAATAGTTGAAAAGATTCTGCCGTGAGGCAATCATCACACGAGGCTGAAAGCACCATTGGCCACAAGCCTCTCTTACTGTTGCATTTCATTTCCAAAATTGACGTGATCATCTTTACGCGGAGCGTTCTGATCTCGACTCGTTCAGTGAGGCGACACTTGGGTTTTCCGCCTCGAGCAACCGCTGGCTGTGTGGAAAAGGACAATGCTTTGTCTATCGATCGGAAAAGTCTCGACAATCACATTGAAGCAGTTGGTTTGAATCTTCGAGAAGGCAAGGGGTACTCCGATAATATGGTTGTATTTGAGGTGAATTTGGCCTGCCAGCCTGCCCTGCAAGCTGAAATCATGAAATAATGAAACTCTAGTAACCCAGTAAGAACTCCATGTCTCGTCTTTAGATGTTTTCCGTAGTATTGCTCCAACGTTTAAATATTCGCATAATAAATATCTCAAAACGAGACATTAGACATGACACCCCTTTATGCTAATCGTTATAGTGTGACCTTCATGGCTTGACTTCGTAAGTTAACACATGTCATACCTTCACATTCATCATCATTACACCTCGCCCCAACTACCCATCGGGCCGTTGGACGCAATCACAGAACCCGTACCCAGAGACCCACCGATGTCCCAGTAATGCCGCGATGAGACGCTACTACGCCGAGCCGACCGTCTTGTGCTCTGACTCGCGCAGCTACTTGGATGCCGAATCGCCACCGGGCTGGCTGGTGTCGTAGCTTTGAACGTTCGACGCTCAGCCGCCGGCCGCATGCGCGAGACCAGCGGGTGGTGTTGTCGTACGCGAGCCAACTTGGCGGCCGTGTCTTGACTACTTGACGTTGCCAGATGAGTTGGGGTAGAGGGAGGTGGGTTGCTGTTTCGTGGCATGAACCGAGAGCGTAGGTAACGGAAAACCAGCTTCATATCCAGATCTTTCTCCCACTCCTCCTGCGTGAAAGTATTACTCATAGTTGTATCTTGTCGTGAGGCATGCCCAGTCTCGGCTGATGGCTCAGACGATCTGCCAAGGATATCGATAGGATGCGAAGAAGAAGGTTGCATTGTTGGTTTGAATTGGGGGAATGATGGGTGTTCGGGCTCGGTAGGTCGGATGTTGTCGGTGGCGGAATGGGAGGAGTTGGTTTCAGGAATAATTGGAAGTCCAGCATAGGGGATTGGCATTTGTTGAACTCGGGTATACGTTGAGAATGCACCAGGATGGTGTGAGATGTGGCTCACGATCGAACCCAGCTCTTTTGACATCTTCTCGAGCATATTTAATTGCCACTCCTCTCGGTTCGTGAATTGCTGCGACTCCCATGCCAGGTGCTGGGAGGCTCGGGGTGTTGAAGAGAGATCCTCACTACCCTCAGGCACGGTTTCGCCCAACAGCACTGAGATTGAATGCTCGTCCATTCCAACTACATCTCGAAGGAATTTTCTGGTAACCTTAGAGAACATGCCCTCTGAATCATCAGGCGTTTGCATAGCGTCCTCATCGTGCCATGTCATGTTATCTGACTCCCCATCATACGCAAGTGCCGATGGCACAGAAGGCACATTGGATGACGGGCGCTTGGGAATAGAGGCTTGTGAGAACCGCCTCCGCCTTGTCTCGCGCTGAATCTCACCAAGCAATACCCGACTGTGCTCCAAGCGCCATGCCTCGATTCTTTGACGCTTCTCTGTTTCGTGTACCTGATCGTGCTCCACGTCAAGTTGCCTCAAGTCATAGCTCTCTTTCCGTTGAAACTGCCGCCTTGGGTTGAAGCGCTCAAACTGGTAGATGTGATCTTGGGCCTCGACGCCCAACGTCGGTTGGTCAAGATGGAAAGACCCCAATCCATCATGGCTGGGAAACACGGGTCCAGATGCTTGGTTCTCCTCTTGCCGCTGATAATGCACCGCTGGTATCGAACGGAAGCCAGGTAAATGACCGTCCAGGCTGTCCAATTCAGCATCGTCCTCATCATCAAGGGCAGATGCTGATGTGGACTGGCGTGACGCATCCTCCGATTTCGCCGTCGGGTTCAAACTTCCCAAGTCCCCGACTCTTGACCTCCCAGGAGTTTGTAATGAATGATCTGTTTCGGTGAGATATGATGTTGTCGTCACCTCAGTTGGCGCAAACAACACCCATGCCTGCGACTCTTCCGGCTGGCGCTCTTGGGCGATAGGCGCCTCTCTTCGTGGCAGTTCCTGCTCATCGGCTGGAGGCCTTACGGCGCGTTGAACCGACTGTCGAGTCGGTTGATGAAAAGCCATGATTGTCGCACTCGTACACTCGTAGCGAAGTCGTGAGATTGATTCCGATAAGGAAATGGCGGACAAGATAAGATGCGTCGGTGATGGAAGTGGACCCTCCTAGATATGAATGCCCGCCGCCTATGTCGGGGGCTTGCTTGTAGAAGCGATATGCGAGTACGTACGGGGAGAGAGTGGGACAAAGTGACAGACGGCTTGGTTATCTCGCGATCAAAAATCCTCGAGCAGATCCAAGGTCGAAGAAAAGAAGCAGAAGATATAAGGGATAAGGAAGAAAGAGCCAAGAACAAGGGTGTTGGGGGAGAAGAGATCCAAGTTAGGTAGTCTCACTAAATGAGATAGCTAGAAAAAGAGGCGGGAAGGATGACAAGACGGAACCAACCATGCAACTCAAGCTAGGCCTGTATCCGTACCTTAAAGAGGATGCTACTCTCATAGGCGTCATCTAGACGCTCTACGCTGTAGTCGGGGGTTTGATCGGCGGGTGGGGGGGAAGACGCTCGCGTGTTCAGTTGTTATCCATCCATCCGCAACAGCCAGTACCTCTGTCAAGCTCAGCTGGTTACTACCCTGGGTATTGTTTCGTTTCTGGTCTTTGATTTGAGTTGGACTTCGGCTCATCATATATACGTAGCAAATACTTCGACATCATATCAGAGTATGCGGGTACAAGGTACCGTTGCGCATAGTTAATGCTATCATCTCAAAGGGTCTGTGAAGACGTTCTACTGTAACGTCCAAACTATGCGTTCCACTCAACAGAGTCCACCCGCATGAGTCGCCAGGCGCGAACGATTAAGACCGCATTAACCAAGCCGTGCAGCCCTGATTCCCTCTCGCCCTTTTCTGCTATGTACTGGACAGTTTGGTACTTCTGACGTGGACGGGCAAAATAACCTTTGCAACGATGTCCGATCCTTATGGGATTTCGGGCCTGCTTATCACTTCATGCTGCGTTTGCTGTGCTGTGCTGTGCTGCGCTGACCGATATTTGATGTACCTATCAGATGTTGCACGGTTAAGATATCGTTACATTCTTCGAGAATCAAAGAGAGGTCTGTGGTCAAGCCAAGATCAGATGCAGGCTGATAAGTTACTGTACCTTGCTGGTTCCCGCGACCTGACACAACCGCAGGTGGTCCACTGGCCCTCCATCCCATTGATTCGGTGTCCACTACCCAGCCACTTTCTCATCTCATTCCCGCTGCATCTGACTGTATTAGCAAATGCTATAGTGCAAGTATCTCTAGGCGGTAACGCCACAAGCCTAGTATACCGTACATGCCGGGCTATCATCGATGATGTGATATCACTAAGCTTGGAGTTTTGGGCAAATAAGAGAAAGGAATTCGTAGACGGCAGGTAGACTACACATCATTTTTAAATAGACCAACGATTCATGTTCACTAGGAGAGATTGCGGGACACTTCTGTCTCGTCCAACGACGACCCCTGATGACTGTATTGGGAAGTAAAAGATGTGCGCTACTTGTGACCTATATGGCGTCACAAATCATCCAAGTGAAGTCATGGGGTCCAAGTAGAGACGGTAGCTTTGTATCTAAAATGCCCCAACAAGACAATGTCTCGCTCTTGCGCTCTCTAATTCTCATCATATTACTACGGTATATCTATGTAGACGTGTGCATTTATGTGCCATCGGTGGAAATCACAGAACAGCACTGTGGCATGGTAGTATTCCTCCTGCATTAAAACATGTTGCAAGGTGAGCGGGAGCGCACCACATTGTCCGGCACTGGCGCGAGTGGACAGACGGACGACATGCTCCGCCAATCACCATCTGTTGAGGGGGAGGAATGTCAGGCTTGAGCTGATGAGCCAAGCAAGTGTCTGACAGCTATTAAAAACCGTGCAGACTACAACGCCGCAGCCGAGCAGCACAACGGGCTGTACAGAGATTTAATATGCCGGATCGGTCGGGCACAGTTTCCTGCTGAGATAAGACCTAAGAGTTCTCTCCCAGGCCAAGGTGAGGCAAGGTGGACAATGATATCATGGTTTTCATCAACGTCTAATTCATCAACATTGTGCAATGCAAAAACATGACAGTTCTGAATGTAAGATTTCAATTTGCCTAATCGACACCCTTCAACTATTAAGGTTTAAGAGGTCCTTATTCGACAAGCCATTTTGACGCCAGAAAACCCATATTCCATCCGATTCATCATTCCTTTAAGCCTCAGACTTGAAAGCGTCGGGGAAGCGACGGATGTTGCGCTCAAGAGAACCGTGGTTGGAGAGGAACTGGACGTAAGCACCGTCGACCTTGACGCGGCCGGCAGCCTTCTTGTCGAGGTACTCCTCACGTCGGAGAGGGGTGAAACCCCAGTTCTTGGAGACAATGATCTTTTGGCGACCAGGGAACTTGTACTGGGATCGGCGGAGGGCCTCGAGAGCGATGGCACGGTCTGGTAGTGTATTAGTAAGATGACTCATGAGTGGCAAATGAATTTCACATACTAGCATCACGAGTGCGGACGCTCATGAGAATCTGGCCAATGTTGACACGGGCGACAGTACCGTTGGGCTTACCCCAGGCACCACGCATACCGGTCTGCAGTCTATCGGCACCGGCACAAGACAACATCTTGTTGATACGGACGACGTGGAAAGGGTGAGCACGGACTCGGAGGTGGAAACCCTCCTTACCGGTGTTCTTGACGAGGTACTTGTTGGCGCAAATACGGGCGGCCTCAAGAGCCTCAGAGCTCAGCTGCTCATACTCGTTGGAAACGAGGTGAATGCAGAGAGGGAAGTCATCGACGTTGGCGCGCTTTCGGCCAAGATCGAAGATTCGGATCTTGGGGTCGGGGACACCACGGTTGAACCGAGACTTGGGATACGGCTAAAGAATCGTAGTCAGTATTGAGGTTATCGTCAGAAGAAAAGTTCGTCAACGTCAGAGAGAAATGCCCCCGCGAAGGAGCGAAATGGCAGGTTTCGTCATGGAATCATTTCCAAAGACACCGAAATCCTCCAATATTTCTCATAAACGTCGAGTGCGAGTAAACGGACCTTGTTCTTGCAGTATCGGTAGCAACGAGCGGGACGGCGCGCCATTTTGTCGGATTTTTTGATTGATCTGGGCGGAGTTGGATGAGGGAGGAAGAATGAATTCGGAAGCGATCCCAATTGCCTACCTCTTGTGAGCGCAGCTTACAAACCAAACTTGTGGCAACGTGAGAGCGCCCCACCCCGCCGATTAGGGCTCATAGGGAAAGTGGGTCCTGGGACCGAACGCACTTTCCATTTCACAAAACTCCAAAAGTTGATCTTTTTTTACGATTCAACTCCAGCACTCCAACCAAATCGACAAGTCGCCGCCCAGTCGCCCAACAGTCACAATGGCCCCCGTCAAGAAGAGCAAGAAGGATGCCAACAGCATCAACTCCAAGTTGGCGCTTGTTATGAAGTCCGGAAAGGGTACGAACACGGTTCTTTGAATATGATGGACGAACTTGTCGCTAACTGACTTTTCAGTCACTCTCGGATACAAGTCTACCCTCAAGAGTCTCCGATCCGGCAAGGCCAAGCTCATCATCATTGCTGGCAACACTCCTCCTCTCCGCAAGTCTGAGCTCGAGTACTACAGCATGTTGTCCAAGGCCCCCATCCACCACTTCTCTGGTAACAACGTAAGTTATAATTTTCTTTGCACAAATGTCATCTTGCGGGAAACTGCAAGATGACACTTCTCGGAAATGCTTGCTTGACAACATTTCTTTGGCTTCAAGGACTCTCTAGTCCTTGCGGCCTACCCAGAGAAGAAGTCACCTAGACTTTGGAGGGTTCATCGGCTTACTCGTAATTCCACAGATCGAGCTCGGTACCGCCTGCGGTAAGCTCTTCCGATGCTCCACCATGGCCATTCTCGACGCTGGTGACTCCGACATCCTCAGCGACCAGCAGGCTTAAGTGTCTCGCTGATAGAGAATGCATTTCAAGGCGTTACGGGGTAAAATGGGTCTAGGGCATTTGAGGATATACCAAACAGAGTGATGAAAAAGCGACGACTCTTAGTGAGAACATGCAATGTCATGCAAAGCATGACAGTTCTCCCCATGACCTATGTGTCTTGGGCTTAATTGGGTCTGGTATTGCATACCGGCCCAAGTCAAATGAAAGAAATAAAGCTCATGCACATTGTTCCCCGCCAAAGACTGTTCTGTCCACTGTGGATTTGTCCGTGTAAACATGTAGTTGCTTCCCCAGTTGAGCCTATGACTCGCTCAGTATGGTAATAACTATATGAACCACGCTTCTGTAATACGAGTCTCGAACATCCGTCTGGTGATTAGGCCGGTTGCGCCTCGTAGATTGAAATAGTCGATTAATTTCTTTCTCAGCACCCGAGGAATGCTTCGGTTGTCTGGCAGTAACTGCTATTACCAGTAAAGCAAGGTTTAACTATATCGACTGCTTAACAGTCAAGCAAATGATCACAGTATCGGGTGGGACTGCTGTGTATACCAAGCTTTGTTTTGTTTCAACCTTGACCACCCGGTCATATATTGACCGTCTTCCTCTACTACCGATAAGTCACCCAAATTGTGCGGCAACCCTGTGAATAAGTTAGGCATCGCCATATTATCTGAGTTTCAGTCACAAGAGTAAATTCTCGTTGTTAACCCCTCAGTTTCCTTGCCAGCCACTTCATCTAAACGATCTCAAATACCCATTTAAATATTCTATTCAGCATTACAAAGCTTCCATCGCAATTTCCAGTCACCTCAGGGGACACCATAAACCGAGGTCATGCACAGTATGCATTGATCAGCGTCCGGTCTTTTCTTCAGCGGGAAGAAGAACCATACAGGTCCAATGTTAAAGCAAAGGAAATGCAACGAGAAACTCTGGGGAAAGACCTGTGGCATTCATTAGAAAGTCCCCTGAGAGACCCATTCCATTCTGACAACAGCCACACGTTACCTGTTCGACACTACCACGTCAGCAGTGTTACGGGCTTAGATTGATTGTTACAGTATGAGCAGATTGTTAGCATTGACTGTATAAGCGTAGGTTGAGGAGAAGGCTTAGACGCTGTGGTTGAATGTTGACAAAGTTTGAGTTTGGGACCCTGCATAACTTCTGTCTATTCTTAATTTCTTTGTCCTCATCTACCAGCTACAACCCAAACTCATCATCCTTTCTTCTTCAACCTTTGCACGCTTCCATTTCATTTACAAATCTGAAATATTTACTCCAACACATCAACTGTACTGTCAAATACAGTATAATACAGTACTGCTGGGGCTAGCATAGCTCGTTTCAACAGCATCTAGGCTTGGCTGCCCCAGAAATATCGACCTTCTGGACGCCGACGCCACACGCTAGAGGGACAGGCCCCCTACCCCGTACCTGGCAACGTCCCTTCTGAGGCGCAGACAGACGGTCAGTCTGTTGTTACTGTACCGTATTTGGTCGAGACAAGACACTCCTATTTCAGCTCCGACTGTTCTTGTTGGGTTCATTATCTACTTTCCAAATCACCGGGCGAACGTGCAACACAACAGGCCACAAGTAGCATACGTTACAACAACTTTTAACTACTCACATCTATACTCGACGGCAGATGTCCTGGTGCTGCTCTCATATTCTTGAGACACCGCCAACTGTTCCTACACTCCGTCGCTAAAACCACACGACCCAACACAACCCAACCCAGCCAAATTCACATTCAGTATGTCTGCCGCCACAAAGAAGCCCCCGGCTGGTGGTGTTGGCCGAGTATCTCACGCCGATTCTTCTGCTTCTTCAACAAGTCCTTCTCCCTCACGTCCTAACTCCCGATCAACTACTCCTACCAGCAACGGCCACAACCGAACTCGATCGCTACGAACCACCGCACCTGTATCTGCTCGAGCTGCTATTGCCCGGAGGGATACTCTCAGTGCCTCTGATTCAGATGCCCGAGCCGAAGCTGCTGCCGCTGTTGAAGATCTTCAGAAGCGTTTAGAAAATGAGGAGAAGGCCTCACTCCAATACAAGCGCCAGGCGGAGGTTCTCCAGTCCAAGCTCGACGAGGCGGTCAAGGAGTCAGCCAAGTTGGAGGAGAAAGCACACGAATATGAAGAACAGATCGAGACTTTGAGCAACGAGAAGCGAGAGTTTACTCGTCAGATGCGTGAAATGGAATCTATTTACGAGTCGGAGCGCAGCTCTATTCTTAAAGAGAAAGAGGAGATGGCGAACCGAGAAGAGGAGATGCAGGCCATGATCCAGCGACTCAAGGAAAGTCTAGCCCAACGAAACAACATTGCCGAAGAGACTCGTCCTTCAAGACAACGTGAGTGCATACGTCGTTTTCTTTTTCTTACGTTTCCCCGCTCACTATTATTTAGACTCTGGTAATTCATCACCGTCCCTCGAGAACGGCAGCTTTGCGCCTCCCTCCTCCATACGACGCAGCGACTCTCAAAATAGCTCGAAACTTATCCTTCAGAAAGACAAGCTTATTGAATCGCTACGACTGGAACTCGCTGAGGCTCAGATTAAGTTGGTGGAGTCAGAGAACCAGGGTGGCGGCCGACTACACGAGGTCGAGCGACTCCTCATGGAGGCCCGCATGGCTAACGCTCGACTTATGGAGGACAACGAGAGTTACCAGCTCCTCCTACAGGAACGAACCCTCAAGGGAGATTTTGGACAGAACGACTTCAGTTACATGGGCACCAACTCCAACCAGGATGCTTTGGCTGCTCTGGAGGGCAAGGCTGGAGGCTCTAGTCTCGCTGATGAGCTGTCTGAAGCTACTGAGGGCGAATCTGTCTCCGATGGTGACCGACGACTTGAAGCCGAGCTCAGGTCCATGAAGGAGCAGAACAAGGCGCTCACATTATATATTAACAAGATTATTGAGCGCCTTCTCCAGCACCAGGACTTCGAGTCGATCCTCGACACGTCCAGCGATTTGAAAAGCCTCCCAGATACCAATAAGGAGCTTCCGCCTGCCCCCGCTGACAAGCAGCAGCAACCATCTGGAACTATTCTCCAGCGAGCCAAGTCTATGGCCGTCGGTCCTACCAAGCCTAGACCTAGGCCAATCTCCGTCATGCAGCCCTCCACCACCTCAAACCACACTGACCCAGACAAGGCGCCCAGTATTCCCATCGGGTTATCCAGATCAACAAGTACGCGGCGGAGTCCACGGCCACAGTCCGACCAATTTACTGGGGCTGCCAGCCTGGTCAGCCAGATGTATCGGGGGCCAGACGGCCCCGTCTCTCCACCACTTGGGACTCCACGGCATTCCCAAACCTTCTTCTCGCCCCCTAACAACTCGGGTAACCCTAACGCGGCCGCCCGGGTGCCTTCCGGAGCATCGGTGGCCACCAGCGGCAACTTTCCTGGGATGCGGAGTGAGACGTCAAGCTTGAGCGGAGAATCTGGTGAACTGTCCATGTCGACGCCTCCGTCGCAGTCGCCGCCCCGACCCCATTCTGATAGGCACACAACGTCGTTCGCGGGAGGCAAGCCACGGCCGCTTCGACTGGTGCAGGAGAACCCTGACGCTGTCAAGGAGAACAAGAGGTCTAGCTGGTACTCGCCGTTCACTTGGGGAGCCAAGAAGGAAGACCAGCAGGTGCCGTCTGGCAATCCTATCCCCGAGTAGAGCGGGATAGGGCTGTAGGAGGGACCTGGAGCTGGAGAGAATATCCGGTACGATGGTGCATTGTTAATAGGGCGCGATGGTTGGATATATACGTTCATGAAGCATCCATAGGGACTGATGACTGGTCATGTACGATTTACGTCATTAGATATAGCGGCGTTTGGTTCATGGATTATCGTTGGCTTTATCGATGCCGTCTCGCAAGCAATGGGCGGTTTTTTTTGAGGATTGTCCTGGTTATCCTTGAGGATAGGTTAAGGACAGTGCCAGGCTATTATGGGTGCACATGACTGTTGACGAATTGTGAATGGAGGCATGATGTTTTCTAGATATAGACTTATGAAAAGCACTCGCATAGCGCGAGTTTGCAATCATGACATGTTTGACGATATTGGCTTTGTAGTTTATGGCAAATAGTGAACTTTTTTATTATCATAAGACGGTATCAGCCCGGTTCCCAAGAAGGCAATTGTGTGCTCAGCCTTGGTCGAAGCCGAAACGCACAAAAGATTACGGCGTGGTTACCAATACCGGCTCTTGATGTGACCGTTACTAAACGGAGTTATACAATTTTTAATCAGACCGTTTTCACCTGTCTGACCAACCATTGCTGGCCTCAAATGCAATGTGAGTCTACTGATCAGGAATATCTAAGCTGCAGTTAATTGATCAATTTACGAACAGCTGCCGCGGCACAAATCGAGTGAGATGACGTCTCCTATCAGACCCTACATGCAGCATGTGCAAAATCAATAGTTCTCTTGAAGCGACTCTAGGATACTGTTCAGCCGAGCAAATGGATTCACGAGCTTGTATGTACAGTACAAGCTACTCGAAATCGCTCAAGCCATGATTTGTAAAGCAACTATTCGCAAGCGCGCGCATATATCAAGACATGACAACACAACACACACGTATTCCAAAGATTAGCAACATTGATAAGAAGTGCCAAGTAGTCTGTGACACGAGGAACATCCCGTTGACAGCTCAGACGGCACGACGCGGGATGATCATCTGCGCAGGAACCCGAGGCGGCGATAGGCCGGGCCATGACATGTCAGCCTGGGGGAGGAAGGGCGAAGTGATACTCTGCTGTACGTAGCGGAACAAAGAAACCCAGGAAATGGCGCGTGGGTTCTCAGAGAGATCACATAGGCCAGCTAAAGATGAGGTGTACATGTACAGGTGTTAATCTGGGGGGCACGATCAGGATTGTGACTGTGATTATAACGACGATGCACTGGTATTGGTGGTGATTGAGTTTGTTATTTGGCTGGTAGCAGGGATTCAGAATCAGCAGCTGACTCTGAACTCTTCTGACTCTGACTCTATTAATGTTGAAGGATTCAAAAGGCCGGAACGATTGAAGTGGCTGAGCTTTCAAGTGCATTGATTGAGTGAATACAGCTCGGTTAAGGCTGAATCGAGATTCTGGTGCTCTTATTGTTGCATCTCGAAACTTGACTTGTTCACCTGCATGAACTTTTGGATCTTTCTCATGTAACACAAACTAAGCTTGGGGGACTCTATGACAGGTCCCGAGGGTTGGCACAAAGCAGGTCAGAGGTCAGTTTCTGTCGGCCATGACCGTATCGATCTTGTCCTTTCCTCCGTAATTGAGCCTGATCTCAGAGAGACATTATGAAATTGTGGCTTGAGTCTTACTCGAATATAACTCTCGCGCTGTCTGCGCCTTTTGAGCATGTGCCACACTCGAAACTTGTGGTGGGGACAGATACTCGTGTCAAACTGTGAGAGGCTGAAGAGATCATAATAAGAGTGGCTTTGATCTAGTCGAAGCTGAGCGCTTTGTCGGACAGTGCCGCCGTTCCTGTTGCATTAAGCAGGGAGTCGGTCAATCAAATGTACCCCAGAGTCCCAAGGCTTCCGGGCATCTGCTGTGAACGGAAGCCGAATCTAGGACCCGACATATTTCGATTTGCGGACTTCGGAAGGGCGAGCGGATGTTGATACCCCTCCATCCTCAAGTATGCATACGATGAGAGGAAGCATACACCATGTAAATGGCATTCGTATGATACCAGCCTTTGTCCCCGTTTGGTGCGAGACCGAGGTTCATCAACAAGATTCAGGGTAGCCCGAATTTTGAACTGCCAAGTGCGAGCAAGCGAGTGTACAGTAGTGTGCGTACAAAGCTTGGATCCGGAGACGAAACCTGGGGCAGGATTGACAATGCAGAGACAAGGCTTCGCTGTGCATGCTCAAGATCCTAGCATGTCATGCGACTCTGTAACCACTCTCTATCTGTGTGTTTCTGTTCTTGTGCCAAACTCGGCTATAGAATAATGGCACGGCTCTTTGGCAATTTGGCATCACTACAAAATCAATATCAGGCACACCCAGAATGGTGTTGGATTCCGTAGCTCCGCTCAGCAAAACTGTGTATGTAGAGCAGAGCAACAAGTCCAGTCAAGTAAAGCCAAGCATCCCATCGGCCAGGATCGTTCATTCGCAACTGTAACGTCTCACATGTGCCCGGACAGTCCTTTCCGGTCCCCGGTGACCGAGATAGGAAAGCATTGTCATCAGAATGTGCGGTCAGAGTACGAATCACGGGATTTTTTTATTGATTTTTTTTTTTCAGAGCGACGCGAGTACCGAGAGGATACCTGCGATTATGGCATGCAAGAGTCGGTGAGATATCGTAGTGTCAGTGTACTCGAACTGTGCCTGTACTGCTAGGGCTAGTGCGGTGCCTGGGATTTGGAGCAAACAAAGTGCCCGGGCCTGTCGATGTTGGAACGGTTTCCGGGACTTTGAATGTTGTTTCCGGCTGGTTTGTCTGCTTGTCAAATGGGGCCCTTTTCTTCTTGCTAGTCAAATGGCCCTGGTCAGAACTGTCTGTCTGTCAGGGGAGGACCGGTTATTGGGGGCCTGTCTTTTGTCTGTCTACCACAGCCACAAGGTCCATGACGTGCAGGTTGTAAATTGTGACTGCATATTCGTAATTCTGAAAGTGAATGAATGTCAAAAGAGGACAGTGGTGCATGTGTTTAACGCCCATATGATGAGTGACGAGTTATTGACTGCCTTCGCCGTTGAGCATTGCTACCTATGTTGGATATGAGCCACTAGGAGCCGTTATCAACGTGGCTGCAAGAGCTTTGAAAGCTACATAGGTACTTGTGCATATGTATGTATCTTTTAGCTTTAGTGAATATGACAAGCCCTCACTGGGGTGTCACAAAAACTGCATCGTATGTACTATATCCAGCAGTTTGGTGGAGGAACCGGGCTGTAGGTTGACTTTTTTCCCCTTCTGACCGTCTTTGCGAGGCCCATCAGGGCTCTATTAAGATCCTTAGAAACAATTATCATTCGTCTTGATAAGCAGTGGGGACCGGTTCGTGAGTTTCTTTCTCTCGTCCCCACCACCGTTAATGCTACTGTTCTGTGTTGCTGTGAAGATAGCGACTTTTGTCTTGAAAGACCCGAAACTTGGGGCTTGGCGTTACTGTGTTATGAGATGGAAGACCAGAAAGACCGATGAGCAGAGATTGAGAAGAGGGTCATTAAATGAAAAATGGCTTATTTTTTTTCTTCTTTTTTTTTTCTTCTTCGTCTCCTCTCTCTTCTTCTCCGGTGCAACAAACCTGTTAAGTTGTGGTGATAATGGGGGGAGTGTAGCTGTATCGAGTTAGCTATTCGTCTAGCTCAACAAAGAAGCGAAATGGAAGTCGAACCCAGATGCTTGATCTGAGAGCCCAGATGATTCTGGCTTCGATTGCTTTGGTGTGGGAGCAATCAGGTACCGGCTACAGGGGTGTCTTCCGCCAAACGCCAAACCGCTCCGCTTACGATTGGATCCTTGATGTCGCGCCCGGTGCCAGGAACCGGTTGCAGGGGGAGTTGCGAGTACGAATTCCGTTGAAGGTTGAGTGAGGAGAGGTACGTACAGATACAGACAGAAAGAGTGTGCAGTGCATACTATGTACTCCTCGGTTATGTTTCGAGATAAATTGACCGTACCTAGTATGTAATCTTCTACTGACAAAAAATTCATTCATCGGTAGCATAACACAGACCACAGAGGTGGTCCTTTGATTATGACTTGCATCATCATTCATTTTTCGTTGGATAGATAGGTACTGTATCTCTTTTAGCATCACATCACTCGATGCCCAGACCCGGCTTGGACTTGTTCGGCTTACCAGGTCTCTGACCCGAAACTTAGGTACCGTACTACAGGCTGCTATGGTAGAGTGCCGTACCAATCTCGCTCGCCTTACTTGCATACAGTTGTCGTAGTCACATGGACAATTGTCTCGGCGTCGATGTCTGTGTCTTTCAGCGCGTACTCAGATCAATACATCGATCGAGGGCAGTGGGATAGCTCAACAATTGTATTGGCGGGTATCCGTAAGTCTGATAGATATGCGCAGGTGCGTAGTCTATAGACAGTCAGCTCCATCTTTGTTCCTTCCCTTAATTGTAATCACAGTGGAATAGGTAAGGCTGTTGCCCACGTTTAAACGTTTGTTTGAAGAAAGTTAGTTATCTATGGTAAGATGGCGAACTGCGTCACTTGCAGTTGACCAGCAACCCAGCCCACACCCACTTTGACAGACGTTAATCAGTGAGGAGAAGTGGGAGAGCAGAGAAGGAATAGGAATAGCATGTCAAGGATTTGTTGACTGATTGTCAAGCATTACGACATTATTGCTGTTTAAACTCTGACATGACCTCGTGTGTACTGTTTTCTTCCTTTCTTTTTTCTGCTTTTCAATGCCTAGGTATGTACCTAAACCAAACACTTGAATGGGTAAGTAGTCAGTAAATCCGTGAGTCTCAATCAATATTGACACCCACGCTACCTACGGATACCTTCGACTCATCCTATCCAACTCAACAAGAGTGAGCCCAGTGTCTCACTTCAATCAGAACAGGGCTTTACCTAGCAGTCTAGGTACCAAGTCAAAGTCGACCCGACAGATTGTGTCATGCTTCTACGCTAAGTTAAACTGACCAATCCGTTTGAGCTACCCCAGCCCAAAACTGCCCCTACGTGATTCCTTTTCCAGGTTCCTTTCCTAGGCCCGGGCCCATCACAACCCATGTCATTCTGATTTTTGGGGGGCGTATCTCTTAGGTTCCGGCCGCCGCTGTCAGTCCATCAAGTGATTGAGTGGCCGAGAGAGAAAAAAGAAGAAGAAAAAAAGATACTTCATATATGTACCGGCTGCGTCAGTTTCAGTTCCCCTCCCATTCCTATTCCCATCGTTCACAATCGGATTTCTCAACGGGAAGTGCTCCGTGGATATAGGTACGGCCGGGTACAATATCAGCGTCACCTTTTCTGCCTTTTCCCACTAACTTGCCTGCAACAACTGCACTCGCACTAGAGTTACAGTACCTAACAGTCCATTGCGACGACGCTACATCCACCTCCGTCACTCGTCTACATCCAGCCCGTGCCTACACCCACCGTCACTCCCGCCAACCACTACCCATCATTACTACCTCCACTGTAACTCACTTGCCTACCACTCCATTCACTCACTCTTGACTTCAACACCACTTTTTACGACAACAACCGATTTTGCTACATCTCGTCATCGCACCGTTTTCCCTCTCCTTACCCAGCCCAGCCCACCGTAAACTACCGTGCCATTCGATTCTTTCGTTTCTGATTACTCGACAATTACCCTCCATCGACTTGACACCCTTTGTACACTCAACCGAATCCTGCCATATTCTCGACAGACAGGTGCCAGTAGCCGTCCGGAATAGGTTGGGTTAGCTTCGCAAGCTCTCAGTACTGTCTCGAGGCCTTCGATTCCGGCCACACGCCCATTCTGTTTCAATGACAAGCCAACCACAATGATTTATTTTGAAATCCGCTTTGCAATTCATTGTCCCTGCTAAGGCCCGTCCCGGTGGTATGCTCGTTCGGCATTCACTCCACCACTACCACAGGCCATCGTCATCATGGACAAGTCATCTGCCGTCTCTGACGGCCCTTCCGCCGTCGGTCGTGCTGCCCATAACATGACTGACAAACGACGTTCCAACACACCCGACCCTTCTGCAACATCTTCAAGCGCAACTACTGGCAGCCAGAACTCGAAACAGTCTTCCGCCAACAATTCCGTCGGTCCCTCGCCCTTGGCCTCGAGAGATTCCTCCCCCACACGTCGCCCTCGAAGGACCGCTTCGGCAAACCGGTTGCCTGGTAATCGATCTCGAAAAAACAGCCAAACCGACAACAGCCCTTCGCGCCAGAAACGGCCCAACTTGCCAGCTGCCACACCATTACGCTCCCTGTCTTCGACAGCCACACCCACGCTCCAGCCTTCCCAGGAACAGCAACAAATTCAAGCTCCGACACCTCAAAAACCAAACTTCAATACAGACCTCAAAGATAGCCCGCGATGGCCTATACCGCCCCGCTTGCGATCGCCACCTCCCCAGTTTAGTACCAGACCACCAGTCCCTGCTCGTCACAGCGATCAGGAGCTCCCTTCTATCAGTGTACAGCGGCCCACGCCGTCACCGCAACCCATGGAACATCAGACAACATCAGAGAGTGAGATGGAGGAAGCACAGTATCCCTCTGGCATGCGCACTCCGAGCAGAGGGCCGTTAGAGACTGTTCAAGAAGTCAGCTTGCCAAACTCGCCTAACCCTCCCAGCAACACGGCTCTGGTAGAAAGCTTGAAAGAAAAACTGTCAAATTCAGAGAATTACTCTGATACTGCCCTCCCCGATGGACGAACTCTGCGGGCCAGGACTAGCTTGGTCGGCCAAGAAAGTGGAAGCGATACCAGTAACAACAAGGCCGATGCACGAAGGCCAACATCTGTTCCTCCACCCATGATTACCCGACAATCTAGTGCCTTGTCGAATAAGCAGATGAAATCGAAGCAGGATGGCTCCATTCAGACCATGACAGTAGAGACCGAGACTGTGCCAAGCGTGCCACAAGTTGCGCTCACCACCGCCCAGAAGAACGAAGCTTCTAATGGAACCCTCAAGACCAAACAGAGCACTGAGACAATCAAGCCTAAGAAGGAAAAGAAGAAGACCACCCGTAAACAACCCGCTGTCAACGCGGGGAATGGTAAGTCAAACGAACAATGACTAGCATGAGTATGCTTGCTAACTCTGCTCTAGCATCTTCTAAAGCTGATGTATTCGAGGCGACTATCGCCAGCGCTGTTGATGAAGCTAACACCTCGGATTCCGAAGAAACCTTTGTTTATGATTCCAACCCTCCTGACAACAATGACCGAGCTGGACGACGTTTTCATTCGCGAACTCCCAGCGCTACATCCATGGCCAGCCAAGCCGATCGACAGAACTTGCGATCTATATATGGCATAATGGAGAACGCAGGCCCTTCACATGGACCTAAAAAGACAATGAAGTTCGTCAACACCTTTACTAGTAACGGAAACGAGAGCTTGGCTGTTGAAACTGAGGATGGTAAGGGTTCTAACCGCAGTGGTGGCAGCGGCTCAACACGGGGTACTACGAGACACCATCATCATATTGGCCGCTGGGGTCGACAGCCTGGCAATGGTCATGCCTCGCTCTTTGACAACGAGTCCCCCTTCCCGAATGCCGCACGGTCGAAATTGGCTAGCAACAACTCTCGCAACTCTTCAGGACCACCAAGCCCTCGCCAGGCTCATGCCAGCCGCCACTTCGGCCATAAACGGTCTGCGATGCAGATGTCGTCGAGTTACGATATGGATGACACAACAGGCGCAGACGACGAGCGTACACCTCTTCTCGGCTCGGTCCGCTCGGGTCGTTCAGGCCGAAATCGTCGTGGACCGCACAATCTACGACAGGCTGAATCACAGACGTTTGCAAGACGGTCGTCATACCTGAATCGGTTTGCAGCATGCTTGGTCCTCACCATGATGTTCATGCTTGTGATCACAGGTGCCATCGGCTTCATGTTTGCTACCTCACAGCCAATGACTGGCATTGAAATCACTGCCATACACAATGTGGTGACTAGTGACCAAGTCTTGATGTTCGATTTAACTGTCAAAGCACATAATCCTAATATCGTTGTCGTTACGATTGACCACGCGAACCTAGAGGTATTCGCAAAGTCGGAATATACAGGGACGGATTCAGATTGGTGGGCTCGGCCATTCCCTCATGGGCCAGACGATCTTCGTATTACCGATGACCCAGAGAACGATCCTCCGTTAGAAGATCCCGACCCCGATGATGATCTTCGACCTAACGTTCTATTGGGTCGCATTGAGGAATTCGATAGCCCCTTGACCTTCGAGGGCTCCCTATTTCATCAGGGAACATCTTCCTCAACTGGATTGATGCAACTACAATACCCTTTGAACAACACAGTAGGGGGTTCCAGGCGATGGGAGCGAATCTACCAGAATGAGTTCGACCTAATCGTTAAGGGCGTGGTCAAATATACTCTTCCGATGAGCGCCAGGGTTCGTAGCGCTACCGTGTCTGGGAGGAAGGCAGTTAGCCCCAACTCTACGAACGACCCGTCAAACAGTACCAAGGTCGACCCTTCGACCTAGACGAGGAACTGCCTCAAGACAGGCAGAAATCCTTCTCGCCTTTCTTCTGTCAATTCGCCGTTTGTCTTATGTATTTTGAGCGTGCATAGCATGACACATTAGGGAGCAGCGGGCGTTGGATGAAAATCTCCATCCACATTATGGTTGAACATCATAAGGAAATGGAGCTGCAAGATTTTGTTTCATTATTTGGTTTATTGGTTTTATTAGACAGGTTCATCACCCGTACTTCCTGTCCGGTGTTTTTTTTTGGTTGTTTTTTCTACTTCAGCCCGATTCTCCTGTGCGCACGCCTTGTGCCCTGTGGTACATTTCTGTTCGCTGAGAGGGCTCGGAGCAAGGTTAGGGATGGAGTTATTGATTTCATTTTGTTTCACAAAACCCATAGAAGGAAAAGCGGCAACTAAACGTTGTAATTGTAACGGCTTATGACAACCCCCAAGAAGAAAAAGAACAAGTCAGATCAGGTCGACTTGAAGAGGAAGATGTAGTTCGGAACATATCGAATACTCTAGTAGTTAGGGCGGGTAGAAGAGAGGTACATTCATGTTGAGCAATACGTAGTTCAACGCGGTGCTTATTATTGTCGTAAAGAGATTTCCCGTGAGATATATCTGAATATGCACTTCTCGTTTTGAAAATGTTGAATGCTTTTGCATTTATATCCTTCTCAGTGAATCACAGCATACGTACTCATCTTAGTTAGAGTTCAGTTGCCGTATGCGACTTCTATTGGATCAAGCTATTAAGGGTTGTCTGCCTAGAAAAGGTCGAACTTATTGTTCAAATTACAGAGTATAATTGGGAGACTTGTGCATCTGCTGAAAGTCTATAACACAAATGTCCCTCCTTCTATGGAAGTCTGAGGGTCTCCGTTGGTAGGTTCACCTAGGCGGAAAGTGGCGGGTGTGGAGCCTCTAGCTTGTGACCCGCATTTATGTTTTGCTCCCCAGCTCTAAAGTTCCATGATTGCCTGGTGTCTTCTTGTTGGAGCTTCGTCCACCATTAATCTTTCTTTTACACGTATACCCTAAAACCAGCACGACCAACTCTCTCACCCGTTTCGATAGTCGATAAAGAGCGCTTACGGACGGGCTCGTCTTCAAAATGTCCGGGCGACGCGACTTTCTCAACCAGGCAGCGCCTGAGAACTACGTCGCTGGTCTCGGTCGCGGCGCCACAGGTTTTACGACAAGATCCGATCTTGGTCCCGCTAGAGACGGTCCCAGTGAGGATCAAATCAAGGAGGCGCTCGCGAAACGAGCTGCTCAGCTTGGTCTCGCGCCAGATAAAAAGGGCAAGGAAAAGGAGGAAGACGAAGGAGGCGACGAAGAACGATACCAAGATCCTGACAATGAAGTCGGACTCTTTGCCGGCGGTGTTTACGACAAAGATGATGAGGAGGCCGACAAAATTTGGGAATGGGTAGATGAAAGAATGGACCGAAGGAAAAAGCAGCGAGAAGCGCGAGAGCAGGCCGAGAAGGACGAGTACGAACGAAATAACCCCAAGATCCAGCAGCAATTTTCCGACTTGAAGCGAGCACTGGCTACTGTTACGGATGACGAGTGGGCGAACCTGCCAGAAGTTGGAGATTTGACAGGAAAAGGCCGACGTAGCAAGCAGGCACTGCGAGAACGATTCTATGCTGTTCCCGACACCGTTCTTGCAGCAGCGCGCGATTCTAGCCAAATGGGTACAACTGTCGTGGATGATGATATGGCATCCAGTGCCGGCGGCGAAGCAGCGGACGGTACCATGACCAACTTTGCCAAGATCGGAGCGGCTCGCGACAAGGTCCTCAAATCTAGGCTGGAGCAGGCTGGTAGCGATTCAGTTGCTCCAGGTACCTCGACCAGTATCGATCCTCAAGGCTACCTGACAAGTCTCAACAAAAAGGACTTGAGTAATGCGCAAGACAATGTCGGAGATATCAAGCGTGTTCGCGAACTTCTGCAGTCTGTTGTCAAGACAAACCCTTCCAATGCTCTGGGTTGGATCGCAGCGGCACGACTGGAGGAGTTGGCAGGCAAGACTGTGACAGCACGAAAAACCATCGATAAAGGTTGCGCGCAGTGTCCGAAAAGTGAAGATGCATGGTTGGAAAACATTCGACTCAACATGGGCTCTCCCAATGCCAAGATTATTGCACGACGTGCTATTGAAGCCAACAACAACTCAGTCAGATTATGGGTGGAGGCCATGAGTCTAGAGACACTCACAAGCAACAAAAAGCGAGTTATTCGACAGGCTCTTGATCACATTCCCGAGTCAGAAGCTTTGTGGAAGGAGGCTGTGAACCTGGAGGAGAGCGTTGATGATGCGAAGCTTCTTTTGGCTAAAGCCACAGAGCTCATTCCTCTGTCTATTGATCTTTGGCTAGCATTGGCACGCCTAGAGACACCCGAAAACGCTCAAAAGGTTCTCAACAGGGCGCGAAAGGCTTGCCCTACTTCTCACGAGATCTGGATCGCAGCCGCACGTCTGCAGGAGCAACTTGGACAAGGAACTAAGGTTAATGTCATCAAGCGTGGTGTTCAGGTTCTGGCTAAGGAATCCGCCATGCCCAAGCGTGAGGAATGGATCACTGAGGCTGAAAAATGCGAAGAGGAAGGCGCCGTCATCACTTGTCAGAACATTATCCGTGAAACTTTGGGTTGGGGCTTAGACGAGGACGACGATCGCAAAGACATCTGGATGGAGGACGCGAGGGCCAGTATCAACCGAGGCAAATACGAGACAGCCAGGGCAATTTACGCCTACGCGCTACGAGTATTTGTCAACAGCAGGACGATGTGGATGGCAGCAGCAGACCTGGAGAGGAACCACGGCAACCGAGAATCGCTCTGGCAAGTGTTGGAGAAGGCCGTCGAGGCATGCCCCAAGAGCGAGGATCTGTGGATGATGCTGGCCAAGGAGAAGTGGCGGGCCGGAGAGTTAGACGGTGCTCGTCTTGTCCTCAAGCGTGCTTTCAACCAGAACCCCAACAACGAAGACATTTGGCTCTCCGCTGTCAAGCTTGAGTCAGAGAATGGCAACGAAGAGCAGGCTCGTAAGCTTCTGGAGATTGCCCGTGAAAAGGCTCCTACAGATCGTGTATGGATGAAGAGTATCGTATACGAGCGGGTGCTGGGTAACGTCGAGGCAGCACTTGACCTTGTCCTGCAGGCACTTCAACTATTCCCTGCCTCACCAAAGCTCTGGATGCTCAAGGGTCAGATCTATGAGGACCTTGGCAAGATTGGACCTGCGAGAGAGGCCTATGGCACTGGTGTCAAGGCTGTACCAAAGTCTGTACCCTTGTGGCTTCTGTATGCTAGGCTGGAGGAGCAGGCCGGTCTTACCGTCAAGGCTCGATCGGTGCTTGACCGTGCTCGACTAGCAGTGCCAAAGAACGCGGAGCTGTGGTGTGAGTCCGTGCGACTCGAGCGACGATCAGGTAACATGACGCAGGCTAAGTCCATGATGGCCAGAGCCCACCAAGAAGTCCCCAAGAGTGGTCTCCTCTGGGCAGAACAGGTCTGGCATCTGGAAGCACGAACACAGCGCAAGGCTCGCGTTCTTGAAGCTATGAAGAATGTGGACAGCAGCCCCTTCCTCTTCGTCGTTGCAGCGCGCATTTTCTGGAGTGATCGCAAGCTACAACCAGCGCAGAAGTGGTTCGAGAAGGCTATCCTGCGAGACAGCGACTATGGAGATGCTTGGGCTTGGTATTATAAGTTCCTGTGCCAGCACGGTACAGAGGAGAAGCGAGCTGATGTTGTGACCAAGTGCGTTCTCAACGAGCCTCGACATGGCGAAGTGTGGCAAGCAATCGCCAAGAAGCCTGCGAATGCTAGGAAGACCTGTGAAGAGATTCTGAAGCTGGTCGCCGAAGAATTGGAGCAATAGGCTTGTCGAGATTAGTAAGGCTAGCAACTGGTGGTATCCAGAAGGTGTATTGTTAAACGGTTCGGAGTTTAGGATTGATTATAGGAAACTACTAATGAGCTTTAGACGGTGTTACAAAATGGTGGTTGGGGCTTAGCTACAAGAAATCATCATTATATCCCACTAAAGAATGTCACTGCAAGGAGAAACGCCATAGTTTGTTGTTGTTGACCGTGATTCATTGCTTATACTATTGAATTACATTGTGTGCAGAGAGACCCAGAGCTATAGCACGGCCAGTCTCATGCTGCTGAGCCATGTATTACCTTTCGCCCGCTCAAACCCAAAACGGTACCGTCAGCTCCGACTTGATTAAATAAATAATACAGTTGTTTAGTGGTTGTTGTTGACAAATCGTTTATTTTCCGCCGAACCAGCTTGAGATGCCGCCCTTGGCCTTGGCAGCTTCGGCCTCGACGCGGTTGTCGAACTTGTCGACGACTCTCATGGCCTCGGCCTTTGCGTCCTTGGCAACGGACTTGACGTTGCTCTTGACGACACCAGCTTGGCGATCGGCCTCGGCGGTCTATGGTACGGGTTAGTGATCGAGATTATCACATGTTTGGTAATAGACAGGGTGACATACGACTTGGTCGATCTTTTGGCCAACAGCAGCGCCAGCTCCCTTCAGATCGCTCTCGGTGTCGGCATGGCGGCCGGGGAAGCGGGCCTTCATATCGGCGGCAGCGCCATGGGCGTCGGCTATCAAAGGTGTCAGCAAAGCATTCATAGGCATTGTGAGTATTTGCGCATACCCTCAAACTTCTTCTCGGCAGCTCGGGGGTTGCCTCCAGCGGCATAGAGGTAGTATCCGATACCAACGGCGGCACCACCACCGATGATGAGAGGCATGCGAGACTTGGACATTTTGAGTGATGTTTAGGTTGTTGTGTTTGTGATTGTGTGGTGAGTAGAAAGATAGAGATGGAGTGAGAGTTGAGTATGGAGTGACAGTTGGGGAGATGATGGTTGGGGTATTTATTATAACAAGCTCTTTCCAGCTCGGAGCTACCTCATAGGAGCTTTCCTTCCCTCGGGCAAGCCAGAATTGATTGGCCTTGTTTTTTTCCCGGTTGTCATCCCGTCACGCCCCTCTTCTTTGGCCAAAATTCCATGTGCTCATACGAACACAAAAGGTTGGTTGCAAATACATGACGTAACGAGGCGGGGAGACCAGTTGCTTGGATCATGATGGCACTGAATGCGGATACGTTCTGGAACTGTACAGTAGTAGTACAGTACTGTAAAGTAGAATGGTGAGATAAATTGGTTAAGGAAATAATAGAATTCAATTGGCGAATGGTAGTTTTGTCATATGTTGAGTATCATGACTAGGTACTAGCTCTAGAATATCCTCAGTCTAGGAGGTATCATATACCTAATGACCATCTTTGGAGTAATTTTACGTTGACTCAAGCCGTGACAATTTCAGAAAATAGGTAAGTGAATTCCGTTCACTCCCAATCTTATAGTCCTCCGATGTCGTAATATGATCCAACTGTTAGAAAAAGAACTGGATCTAGAACTCATCGTTGATCCAGTGTGTCTATCTAAAACTAATGTACCTTGACTAACATGGACTGAATGAGCCGCGCTGCAGCTCACGATTTACTCCAGGGAACGGCCCCACTCAAAAGAACTCAAAGTACCCGCCGAAAAGCGGCATTACATCATCGAACTCGGCCTCCCTGGTTCAAGCTTTCATCTTTTTTACCTTTATTGACGAAGATCATGAAACGACACTGATCTAATCTTTTTTGTTCAACTAAGTGCGAGCTAGAAAACCGCTTTACTAGTAGCCGTTTTCACTTGTTCTTCAATATTAGTATGCTCACAGTCATAGCATAACTAACTTGTCACGCGATCTCCTGCGTATAATAGTACAGCATCAGTCTGCTTCAATAAAGCGTCAATATTGAAACGGAATAAGCCTGCTTCAGCTGAACGCCCCGCCACAATTAGTACAGTACCTACCTACACAGGTATCGCCCAAATCAGGTTGGAGCCCCTAACAGTAGCGCCTACCCCAAGTTCACGACGCCATCCATAACGTCGCTCCTGGCCTGCTTTTTGACACTTCACCCTTTTCTTCCTCTAACCGTGCCACTAATTCAGCCGTCCACGGTCGAGGTGATATATGTTGATCACGTAGTGTCGTCCATTATCTCTATAGCGAGCCTCTTGCTCACCATAACCCTCCCTTGTTTCAAACATCTTACGTATCGTGTTTTCGCGCCATCATTGACCACCTACATAAAGCGAACGTTTTTCTGTCACAGGGCAATCAGCCCTTGGCCATCAAAGGCCACCCCCAGCCGCGATGCTGAGAGTCAAGAGCTCCCGTCGTCCCGCAGGACTGAAGCCTACCGATTACGACCATGAAATTGCCCTGGTTGATCACGATGCCGCTGCGACTCCAACAGGGTCAGTTACACCTGAACCCACTGATATGGCGAGATACTCAACAACGTCAAGACTGTTGGGTGTAGAAGAAGAAGGAGAAGAAAACCAAGGGCAGAATGGCAATGGTCAAAGCGGACATCAACGGGATCAGTCAAACAAGAAGCCCGATGATCCTTCAGCCAGCGGGCACGACGATTCGCATACCGAGGACGGCAACGAGAACCGCCCATCATCGAGTCGCGTCGAGAATGAACCAGCTTTACCGCCGCAAGCGAGGCCGTCAATTGAGGTTCAAGGTCAGTAGGAACCGTACCACACCATACGACAAACTCCTCTAACATACAGTAGAGCCTACACCTGATGCTTTCCATGGAGATCATCCCCAGGTAAAACCGAGAAAACCTCGCGTCAAGCGCGAGACTGCTATAGATATCCTGTATGAGAACGAACGAGGAGGCTTCCTTTGCGGTATTCCTTTGTTTTCTTCACAAGCTTTGGGCGGCCTTGATCCGCCGGCCTGGAGTAAGTTGTCCAACTCATAGCTCATTATATGAGTACTGACTGACATCTTCGTTTATAGCCAATGGATACCACAAACCATCACCAAGCAATATACACAACGCCCAGGTGCCAGATCCTTCTTGGGAATGGGCCTGGCCTGAGTGGCGCATCAACCACCAAGACGGTGTTGATGAACATGGCTGGGAATACTCATTCTACTTTTCCAAAAAGTTCTCTTGGCATAGCGGCAAGTGGTGGAACTCATTCGTTCGAAGGCGTGCCTGGATCCGAAAGAGAGTGCGGAAGAGAGATGAGGATGTGTCAGCAGATCCGCATATGCTCAACACCGACTACTTTACAGTTCAGCCTGCGTCACACAAATCACGTCTATCGCACGCAAGCGTAACTAGCAGCCGACTCAGTCGGTCTAGTATGAGCCAGATGTCAGCTGTTGATGCCGACGAGAAACCTCCCGAAATCGACAATGTGCAAGACCTTATGCAAACCCTCCGACAAGCAAGGATAGACCGCGAGAAGCTTGACGCTGTCGATAACTACATGGAACATGCAGAAGACCTCCAAAACCTTCAACACGAAATGCATGAGATCATGTCTCTTTTCGTCTTCCAGCAATCACGTCGCATATTACTTAGCCGATTGATGGAAATCCATGACGAAACTACAGCACAAGTGAAGAAGACCAACACTACTGAACTTCGAGAGCGAAATCAAGCTTTGAAAGATGCCATACATCACGCCGATGAGGAGGTGAGGAAGCTGGCTTATTGGAGTGATGTCAAACAAATGGCTGAGAACGGGGAGGCAAAAGAGGCTGTCAAGGGGGACAAGGGATGGGATGCAAGCTGGGAGGGCGTTGATCAGAGTGGTGGCGCCTATCCCTTACGGGATAATGCTACCGTCAACGGTAAAAAGTCGACGGATGATACATGAGCGTCAAGTTTTGCCAGCTTCAAGTTTGTGTCATTGGGTCGATATAAAATCATGGGGTGCACAAATATAGGCGTCTGCTGGGAGCGAAAGACAAGGCGTTATTGGCATGGGCTTGCTCGATCATGGCCACAAGCGATTCATTGGTTTTTTCATACGTACGACAATAATATACATTTACATGACTCTTGTGAAGATTAAGGAATAGGGAAATACTGCCTACTTGAGAGTCTTCAGGGACCCACGTGACCCTAGTCCGACATCGCGGGTCCCTTTATCGCGATAACACCCGCCCGCGCCAATCTTTTTTCCGCCATGCCACCTTGGGAACTAAATGTTCAACCCCGAGGACTCAGCACCAAACGACACTGCGGGCCTTTGTAATATCATAGCGCCTTCGACGATGCGTGACTTATGATCAATGTCCCTGGGGATCAAATCAGTATGGAGGGCTCGGTCGCGATGCTCGGCCTTTACAGGACCTTTCCTGATTTGCAGGGCCCCAATGCCCTCCAGGGTCCTGAATCCCGACACAGCCATTCGACTTGAATCGACGGCAGCGCAAACGAAAGGCACAGATACGGCCGAGTCCTCAGAAACAGCTCTCGTCTCGGTGTCCGCAAGATCTCGCATGAGTATGGAAGTGAGCGAGAAAAAACCCGAGCAAGTTATCGCCAACCTCGACAATCTCCCCGATTCTCGAAATCGAATCTTTAAAGATGCTTTTAAAGTCGATGCGCCAAAATTGGCAGACGATAAAGATGCCATGAGAGTCTTCAAGCCTCTTATCGCAAAACCCCTTCAGTACCCGAACGAGAAAGCGACGAAAGCGAGTATGGAGGAGCATCTGCGAGACACACGACGCCAAGCTGGTCTCAGTATTGTTTGGAGTCACTTCAACAAGAAGATCCGGGACTGGACAGAGTGCTTTAATCTCATGAAGCGCATAACTCCCCAATGGAGCGAGAGGGCTAACATGTCGGCCGTAAGAATCGTCCTGCCAAAATCATGGGATATCGAGGTCAACAACCAGAATCTTGAATATGTCGACTCTGCTACAGGTGTTCTTCGAAAGCTACGAGCGGCGGTCGATAGGAATCCTTCTGCGATTGTGCTGCGTGGACAGAGCAAGATCTTGGTCAAAGTGGCTGATGAGATTGTTCGGCATTGTGAAGAAGCTGAGATCTACGAATTGGGAGAAGTCGCGACATCGGATTACAGGACGAGGCAGTTATGGCCAACTATTGAGAATGCGCCTAACGGTGGCGCCTCACTCCCAGAAAACCACCTCGATGAGATCTGGGTGCACAAGGAGTATCAACCACACTTTATCGCGATGCCATATGAGAAGATCCCACGGCCTGCAGTATGGACGCAAGACAGTTTCGAGCAATATATTGCCACGTTATGCTACGGGAAAATACCTCCACATCTGGCGATTCCCTTTTATGGAGAGCGGCGGACAAACGGAAGGTTCATTGATACGGATGGTATCAGGATCAAACTCATTGTCGATGCCTTCGAAGACCCTACAGCCAGACCGTTCATCACAGCCCCTGTCTTAAAGATGGCCATATCCATGATGGCTTTCCGAGGCGGTCATCGTGCTTCAGCCAACCACCTCGTGCAGCTGGGCGAGGAATGGGGAACGCCTATGGATACGGATATCTACAATATAATGCTTGAAGGCTACGTTCACAAGCGTGATATAGGCTTCTTCTATGGCTTCCTTCGAAGAATGCAGGCACGATACCATCACCCCAATATCCGAACATGGTTACTCTTTCTTCAACTTATCAAGGGAGAAGATGAACGGAGACAGGTTATCGTGGCCATGTACCAACTTGGAATGTTCAATCATGCGGCTACGCGTCGCGGTATCGCCGATGTCATGGCTCCTATGGACGCATACGCTGCCCTGAAGGCTGGAACTCCTTTAAAGACTTTCTTGGCTGAACAGAATGAACGTTATCTCAAGGGCTGGTTGGCCGTCGATGGTCTCAATGGTATCATCACAGAATTCCTCCGCTTCCACCGCCCAGAGGATCCTCGAATTGAAGATTGCAAGACATTGGTCGACATACATATCAACTCAGGTCACCGACTTGAGCTGAAGACGATCAACATCTTCATCAGACACGCTGCTCTGACTCGAGACTGGGACACTGCGTTCTGGGCGCTGAGTCTATTCAAGAATGCGAACTGCGAGCCTGATCAAGAAACTTACGCTGCCCTCATGTCTCTCGCAATCCAAACTCGCTCACCACATGCCCTCGGAACTGTCTACTTCTACGGAGTCCTCCATCGCAAGCTCCAGAAAGCCTCGCGGCAGATGCTTAGCAGCATACTTCTGCGCATGCATCATGACCACTTCTGGAAAAACGCCCAGCACCAGCCGGGTATTTTCCCCAGGCAAGCCATCCCTGAGCTTCATTACAGGAAGATCCCCGATCCTTGGGCCGTCATGTCCCGAGTCGAGCGTGTCATTCTTGATAAGTGGGCGGGCTACGTACCAGCCAAGTCTCTCGGGCGCTCCCTAGAACTCGCCTATCGCTCCAATGATCAGCCCATGCAGCGTCAAATTCGCAACGGCAAGCCGATCCAAGTGCAAGACCTCATAGTCAAGCTCCGCAGGATAGACGGTCAACAGGGCAATATCAATGTGCGTCTTAAGGGTCGCTTCGACCCAGCGCGTATGATACAAAACTGGAAGGGGCCCGAGGCAGAGTTGGAAGAATACCAAAGCCATGATTCAGATGAACCTGATAGTTGGCCTGATCTCGACACGCCAAAGGGTCTACTAGCAGGGGCCGAAGATACCGACTTTTCTTCGTGAGTTCAATCGAAAGAGCTTGATTCGAGACCTACAGAAGATCAAGGAGACACCAAAACATAAATCCCATAACCCATTTTTATAGTAGAGCATCTTGCCATCATGTTCTCGCAAATATCATCGACCGAATATGTATATCACTTCCACTTCTTGGATACCTATCTCACTCCTGAGCTAGTAACTCACATATTGGCATTACCACAACACGATGTATCAGACATATCATGTACAATGCCAAAAACCATTATAGAGGGGGCAACGAGGCATGAGCGCTTGTGAAATAAAAACAAATCATTCAAGAAAATTACACAAACCTAAAACGTAGCTAGAAGTTGAAATTGAACATTTCTCTACTTGGTCCTGCGCATACTCACCCGCGCATGAGAACCTTGATAGGGAGCAAAAATGATGTTGAAAGAGCCTAGAAGGGTATCATATCAAAATGCCTCGCCCAACTCACATGGAAAAACCCCCTAGATAGCCAGGTAAAGAACAAATGAGCCGTCACTTAGTCTCCTGTATATGCTATGCTGCCTCTTAAACCCCTCTAAGACAATCCAACCATACTGAGTTTTCCCAGTCTTATACTATAAGTAAGGAGATCGGCATTTCAACGAAACATTTGGATGAGAATGACCTCGTAAAAGCAGGTGGCGACGTGAAGGAAAAATGGGAATCCCATGCATAAAACATCAAAATGGGGGTTTCTCTCGCTCTTCTTTCTTTCTTTCTTGTATCCTCCGCCCTAACATGACATCCTCCCAAAGCTTTCACAATTCTTGTTGTGCGCCTGGTCAAGTTGACGACGAACGCACGATCCAGATTTGACACCAATACACCGACAAGTTAAGATGCAAGACCTAACATGAGAATATCAACACCCCCGTCTTCCGCAGTTGACACCTTCCCTTTGCCCTTGACTTTCCCTATATAGGGATCCGAGAAACATGATCGGAGGTGTACGGGTGAGATAGACGCCTGGGTTGAATTCGGATCCGTAGCCCCTTATACCTAGTCGGTCGCCTATTCCTTCTTAGTCTCCTGAGAGATCGCCTCCTTCTTCACCTCCTCCTGTGCGTCCTTATCGGTGGGCTTCGTAACAGCTGCATCGGCGGATTTCGTATCGGCGGAAGCGTTCTCGGCCGCGGCGCCGGGGGCGGCTACAGGAGCAGTGTCCTTCTCGGCGGACTTCGGGTTCTTGGAGACCTGGCTGGCGAGGTCTTTGTCTTCGTCGGCGTTGTCAAACATTTCTGTATCATCTGAATCCGTAAGAACCTCAGTGCCATCGCCGAGGAAAATGATCCGGCCTCGGTACCCACCAACTCCAAAACTTCGTCCCTTGTTTTCAGGATCCATCTCATAGCCGCTGTCGCTATCCTCGAAATTGTGGTGGACGCCAGGTCCTCGGAATTCGGCTATAGGGTTTCTCGTCAGTCGTCTGGTATTTAACTTCAAGTTTGTAGAAGGATCTTTCGTACCGTACTCAGGGGGAGCACATGGGCCATCGCCGTTGGCGACTCGGCGGGCGATCTCCTCGTACCACTCATCCTTGGACTTTCCGTTAAGGAAGCCAATAATGCACATGGTCATGTTGTCGCAGCCAACGCCACCGGTCTCAGAGTTAGAGGCCAGGCAGTTGTCCATCATGTTCTCGCAGATCTTATCGAGTTCCTGCTTGGCAGCGATGCCTCGTCGAACGAACTCAACCACGGCTTGGGAGGATTGGCAATCCCAGATACCTACGCTAGTGAGTATTGTTATTCTCTTACCACCCGAACTGAGTTTTCTTACCGTCGCAAGCAATAACAAGGAACTCATCCTCGTCTGTGAGATCATGTTGCTCTACGTCGGGGTAGGCAGTGACAATCTGGTTTTCAGGAGATAGCTCAGCGCTCTTCTTGAATTCGAAATCACCAATAGCACGGGAGAGAGCAAGGTTGCCGTTCACTCGGCCAAAGTCGACGAAACCACCGGCAGCTGTGATTCGGTTCTTCTCGTCTGGTGGGAAATATCAGCATTATCGTTCAGCTTGCGCCGGAGCACTAGCTTTCGTGGATGATAGAACTGACTCTCGAGTTGGGGTTTGTGGTCTTGAGACAGAGGTTTGGCACGGCCCTTGATACCAAGCACACCTCTTGAATCACCAGCATTGGCCTGTATCCATAGGTCAGCTTTGCGTCGAGATATGGCGTGCCCCTCGATCGGTGATATCAGGGGCGGGGCAAACTAACAACATAGAGCTTGTTGCCAGCGATCAAACCGACACAGGCTGTACAACCGGAAACTTCTTCTTCGTACTTGGGGTCTGACGTCAGTGAAGCATAACTCGTTAGCGTTTGTGGCTCCAAGGATACGGCGTAAAGTGGTTCATGATGGAGCATCGAGCATGGGAAAGGCTGGAGGCTGGCGCATACCGTTGAGAATGGCGCGGTCTGTCGCGAGAAAACCGTCCTTCAAGCCCTGAGCGTAGTCGCCTGACTTGAAAGTATCCTGCTTGAAGATGATGTTGTGAATGTTTTGTCCAGTAAATAAAGCTACCTTGTCACCACCATGGCCGTCGAAGACGCCGAAGAATGACAGCTTGCTGTCGTGAGTCTTGGCTGAGTCGAGATCGAGGACTGCAGTGTGAGCATCCTCCATGCTGATACGCCAGCCCTGCATGGCCGAAACACCGTAGATGAGGCGCTCATCCTCACCCTTCTCCGAAGTCTGCGGGACAAGCAAGAAGCGTTAGCGTAACAAGATCTGACGACATGCAGCAGACGGAAACATCGGGGAACAGGGTAGAGGCAGTGGCGCAGTAAAGTGGTAGAAGAACGAAATAATAAGACTGAGGCATCTGGTAAACATTCCCTGCACCCGACAAGGCTGGCGACAGAGGCGTGGCTGGTGGGTTTGGAGTCTCGTTATTGCGTGGGATCCAGAGCCAGCGCCATTTGAGGGGCTCATGACTGAGCAAACAATGCCCCTCTCGCGCCAGGTCCGAATTACCAGTTCCAACAGCCAAAAAGCAGAGCGAAAAGCCAAGAGAATAGAGCGCAGGGGAAATTGAGGCACAAAACGCACCTTCTCGACAACGGGCTCTGACAGTGTCTGACCCATGGCTGTAAATTGTTGTGGCCGGTTCGATCGAGAAAAAGCCTAGTGTTGCTGGGACGAGACAAGACGAGAGCGAGCGAGCGAGCGAGCGGAAGAGAGAGAGAGAGGAGAGGAGAGGAGAGAGATCGACCGACGAGGGGTTGGTGGGGGGAGAGAGGGTCGATAGCTGCAGAGGAGGGGAGATGACGAGATAAGATCTCGACAAGAGGATTTTGGTTAAGAGGTCAAATATGAATCAGTATGAATGAGTACGAGATGAGGAGGAGGATATAGTAACAAGCAAAGCAGAGTAAAGTTTAAAGTAGAAACAATATGAGTCGGGGTACGATCTCGGTACCAGGGGAGCGTGGTCGAATGTGGATTCACGTTGTTCTTTTGCGGAAGAGGGAGATTTCGACCTACGTGCGAGCGAGAGAGAGATTAGGTAGGTACTGTACGTGAATGATGCGGCGGGGAGCTGTCCTCCACTGGCTGCTCGGAGGTTTGTTAGGCAATCTCCAGCTGCTTACGGCGGGGTGCTAGTGCTGTAGCTGGCTATACGCTCGCTAAGCTCTAGTGGTGTTTATGCCCAAACTCGCAACCTCTCCAGGTAGTTACCGACTAGCAAAGGAAGCCCCGAGTACTGAGGATGTGAGGAGCGGGGCTAGACCGGTCCAATCATGGATTAACGTCACAAGCATCGACCTCGATTTTCTGACAGGACTCAATAACTAATCAATCAATCCATCAAATCCTCGGTACTGTACGATACTGAAGCTCTTCATTGTTCAAGCGATAGACTATTAGAGTCTAGCATGTGCCAATCACGGATGTTTCGACCATCATCTTCAGGTTATCTATGAGCTCGGCTACTTTGGTCCTAGCATCTTTCTAATCCAAGGCAGGGGCAAACATAATTACTTACCTACCTACAGTAGGTACCGTTCCTCGTACATCATCAATCTGATCTGAGCTGGGCTGGGCTGGGCTGGGCTGGGCTGCCTGCTGCTTTTGTGACCCCTGTTACCATAGGAATGGGACCGCCACTTACAACGACGTATTGTCCCAGCGTGAGCAGTTGGTGCCTAGGTATAGTACAATGGAGGACTAGATCCTTGGATTGAGGTGATACAATCCAATACATACTAGTTAGATGACCTCACGTCAGTGGCTATGACGGCACGTAATCCATCGCTCCAGCGACATTCACAAACGAGGCGAGGTACTCTGTAAATTAAATTGAATTGATCGAATTGTACCTAGGCATCTGTTCAGTTTTATCCACAGTACAACGCAATACAGCAGGCGCCTAAAATCAAATAATCCCTCCGGCTCCTTTTTTTTTTCATCGTCACGCGTGAAAAATTTACTTATTCTTCTCGCCACCTCTAGCCGCGAGCCGTTGGGTTGGTTTGATCTTATTGCTGTGCCACTACCTGCCTACCTGGGTTTCCATCTATTTTAAGTGGTTGTGTTGAATTTTGCCTGTTCAGAACCTGATTTGCCCGCCTCGATACTACATACGCAAAAGCCTCAGATCAGGTCGCGTGCCCTTGTACAAAGTACTATGTAGTGACGGTCCGCTCCGGCTCCAGAAAAAAATCCAATCCCCATCCGTGCGTGCTTAGGATAAAAAAGCAATAGCATAGGTAATGCTGATAGTAGGGTTGTGGCTGCGATTGTGGCTATTGACTACCTATTGAACCAAGGACGATCCTTAATGTCCTCTGTGATAACTACTTAGATACCTATGTAGGCTTTTATCCAAACTTATAGGTTCTAGGTGAAATTTATCCAACAAGCGATACAAACTCGAGAGCTACAGATGATTGTTATAAACTATAAGATAGCACTCTCTTAAAACTTGACAATTTTACTCGAATAGTAGCTACCCTATAGACGCCTGGGACCCAATTCAATTTCTTGCAATTCATTATGTAGCAATGTTTTCATGTGTACTGACCAAGGCAAAAGGCAATATGCAGTACAGGCAAGTAACTGGCTAGTGCTTGGCGTGTAGATTGTAAACTGTACTGGTATTGATTATATCTATTAAAAGAAAATGTCTAGAACCACCTTTTATCCTAGTGTATGATGTCGTGAGAATATTGAGCGCCGGGTATCTAATGCTTTAACTTTCCCAATTTAAATTCAATCCATCCACTCAAAGAAAGGCATAACTTCCTCCTTCCGACTTCCTTCCCGAGTCTTCCCGCGTCCAATTCGTTGATGAGCTTCCTGCCGGTCTAGCAGTCCGGCCACCTGGTACGCTAAGCGGGTCGACACTTATGCGAGATCGTCTGCTCATAGAATGTCCAAAACCTTGCCGTAAGGATGCCAATGAATCCCTAATACTATCTTGGGCATCTCCCCACTGGCTTGGGGATATAAGCTCTAGGCTTGTCCGCTCTCCAGGCAGTGCCCTAGTGCGGGTTGAGCTCATTGCTGTGCTCGGTCGAAGTGGATGGAACGGTGCTTCATCCACAAGTTGATGATACGACATATTTGTTGCATCTCCCTGTGAATCATATACTCGCCAGTTTTCCCTCGAGCCAAAAGAGGGGTCTGTGAAAAGCCCCCTCGGCATATCCAAGTCATACCACGCTCTACTGCTCGGTCGACTATGTACACCAAAAATCTCTTCGGTCGATAGGCGCATTATTTCCGGTCTCCTCAGCGCAGGCATGCTCTGTGCGGCCTCTATTGATGGACCTTCATCGTAGGTAGTCGCAGCATTCAGTCCTGCGCCTGGCACATGTGCTGGAAACCTGCCAGTCAGAAGCCTTGGGCTCGATTGATGAGACGATGCGAAGGCCAAAGAGCTGCCGTTCCCACTCGTGTAGTAATCAGAGCCATGTTGGAATACCGCTCTTTGTGAACGTATGCTCGGCATATCATTGATAGATGGGACTGTTGGGTCGACACCGCCCCTGAAAGATCTTGCTCTTGTGTCTGCTAAGAGCACCGGCGGCGGTATTAGCTGGTGAGTCGACTCTGATAATGTTGTTTCTGACCGCTGACTCCTGAAAGATGCACGATTTTGCCGCCCTGTTGCCGTTTCCTGTTCTTCAACCGTGACCCATGATCGTCGACCATCTTCGCTGTCCGATGTGCTGTGGGACCGGGAAAAGCTGGTATTGGTGTCTTCTGCGAGGAACATTGGAGGAATTTGCGGCGTCACCATGAAACCCAATGTGGGAGATGTCATGATCAGGGTATCTGAGTCTACCTCGGAATGTGGAACAAGAAATGACCGGTGCTGTTGATGCCCTGCAATTCCTATGCTCGGAACCTTGTTGGTCTCCTGCATAGCGGACGTACCTCCATTGACACGAAGACTTTCAAGAACGGGACCTGAGATTTTGTTCCGAAATTTGGAAGAAAGATACGTCTGTCGCTTTCGACGGCGGCGGAGGAGGCAGCAGATGAGAAGCATGGAAAGAAAGACCACAACCAAAAGAGGCAGAAGGATTGCGAGGAGGAGGGTACCAGTTGTCAGTCCCCCATCTGAACCTGCTAGCTCTGCTCCAGGATCGGAAGAAGACTCAGTAGGAGCTGCAGAGGTAGACTTGCTCGCAATTGTTGAGGAAGTACGGAATGCAGTTGTTGACGATGCTGTAGGCTCAAATTGGAGTACGTCTACTTCCATAACTTCTGTCTCTACATCGTCCGAAGTCTTCGATGACGCTGTCACGGAAATCCTGAAGTCTTGTGACGCCGACGCTGGAGCTATACCAGTGATGTTGAATTCGCTCAGTTTGAGCCAATCCCTCTTCGGTGTAATTGAGATGTCGATATCGATATCGTCTGGATCCCAAAAATAAGGCTGCAAGTCAATATTAACATCCTGCCCGGCCTCAATCTCGATACTATCAAAAGTCGAGCGAAAAAGAGCTGTGGAAACATTGATGGTAGCGTATATATTGAATGTGTCTTGGTACGAGTCGCGCAATGTAATGGTGAAATTAGTCGAATGGTCACCCTTTCCTGGTGTGCCCTCGATCTCCCATGTTTTTTCATCCAGGGACAACCACTCAGGTAAACCATCTGTTGAAATCTTGACTTTTTCTATATCGACTGGCTTGTTGTCGAGCTTTATATCGTCCGCTAGTCCACGATACACGAGCTTCTTTCCTCGCGTGGTATTCATAGCGATGACTGGCTTATCTGAGCTGAGTCTATGCCTACCCACAACGACAGAGAACGCAACTGATACTGCAGAGAACCCCACAATGTCCGAAGCAATAAGTTGGAAGTCAAATGTTTGGGGAGGTTGTATAAGTGACTCGGCGGAAGGCGTTTGCCCGCTGAATGTTAAGGAATTGGCATCAAACCTCATCCAAGCTGGCAAGGGACTGCCATCACCTGAGGTTGCATAATAGTTGATCATGTTTGGTTGGTGCTCGAACGTGTCGGAGTCGAAAGTAAAGCTGAAGTAGGTAGAGGGAAACGACATCAGGGACGATGGAGGCGAATAATCACCAAAATCCTCGAACTGCTTCAATAGTGGTGTTTTGATAGAGGGGCTTTTGTTTCTCGAGACAACTAAAGTTGAACTGAGAGTCGTTGAACCAGAATCGTCTTTGGCAATAACTTCAATTGTCTGTCCCACCACATCACCGCCTGGGACGCTGTCGTTGGTTGGTATGCCGTAAAGCCGGCGAGTCTCGCTATCGATGGAGAGCCATTTTGGCGAATCACCAAGTGAGTATGATATATTGGAGTCTGATCGAAATGTATATCGAGAGAAACTGTAAGAGAAGGGTTCGTCCACTCGAGCTACTGGGGGTAACTGAGAATTGATCGGGTAGTTAATCGTCGGCTGAGAACTTGTGGAACGAGCAATGCTAAGAAGAAGAAGAATAGCAATTGCGAACGAGACCATCATGACATGACAATACACTTCTTCAGTGCCGGATCATGAATACAGATGATGTGAAGCGCCATTCAGCAGAACAGGAACTTGCTGGTTATGGAGGAAAGGATGAAAGAAAGAGGAAGAAGAATCAGGAAGGCCGGGAAACCGATGAATCGCACGAAGGCATATTGGCAGCGACATTTTGATGGCTGGTAGAATGAGGGCCCGATTTCAAGGAATACTGCACCCTTCATTCCTGTATAGTTTCTCCACTGCACCAGTTTGGGTGTTAATCGAATAAGGGAACTATTCCTGGCCTGTTTATCCATTACAATAAGAGGCAAGATGTCTCAGCTTGAGGCAGCCCGTGGAGAAGAGACATCGACATGTGGCGAGCATCATCACAATAATAATGGTGTTCCTATCCCAGGCTGGTAAAGGCTGTAATCGCATTCCTCTGCAAGGTCCGCGAAGATAGAGACGTGAGTGAGACACTTGAAGCCACACAACCCATCACGAAGCACCCGATGTGTTAATCTTGAGGGATGGTATCTCAAAATGCCTGGCAAGACTTGAAAGCTGAGAAGGGAGAATCAATAATTGAAAATGGTAGTGTTGTTAAGCACGTATATTGTCTATAAAGCCAATCATGTTCCCTTGAACCCCGAGAAACTCATCAAGGGCGTCGAACACTGGCTTGACTTGGATGGTGACTCGCCGGTGGACTTAAAATAGATAGTCAAGAACTACTTGATCATTGTCTGCCCAGCGCACTCACTTGAGCGAAGGGCATATGTGAACCAATAGTAAGTCCTATGTACGCAAGGCAAGGGCGATAGGCAACTACCTAGGTATTTTGTGGAGGAGCCCTTATCGAGATGTGGTGTACCAGCACAACTGTAGCAGCCTGTCCGAGTTAACATTAAGTGTTGTCGCAAATCCTGCGGAGCCAATCGCTCGAGTGTTTCAATGACTCTTCTAATCGGAGGATGCGGCGCACTTGATCAGCGGCGAAAAATAAAAAAAAAATAAAAAAAGGGTCGGGTCCATTTGAGTCTGGATCGCACACGCATGCAAGTAAAAAACACTCGAGTAATCGGCCCAAGTTGAAGAGGAGTAAAAGAGGAGCGGCCAAATAGGAAGTGATACAATAGGTGGAAGGTGGTGAATCACTGTAAAAAAAGAGGATGCGAGAAAATAAATGGAAGCCTATCTCAATCTAGGTTAGCAGGCGCAAGTGAAAAGAGAGGTAAGGCAAGGCGGGCAGGGCAGGTGCTTTCTCTAAGGGTAGATAGAGAGGGCAGGAGCGAAGCCATCCATACAACGTTGTTCCTTCCATTTTCACTTTCACTGAACCTTTCGTTGCCTTGCCTTGTCTTCCCGTCACCTCAACTCACTTCAGGGCAGCGCTTCTCACGCTCCACAGCACCCCTCAAACACCATCCCTTAGCTTGTCAGGACGTGCTAGTCGTGATAGCACCAAATATTGTACACCATCGATTTTGTTCCTGCAAGTTACCAAAGCGCACAAAACGGGAGGCAAGAGACGTTTTTCATCATGAGTAGTCCACCTTCATCTCCCTTGATGGACCCGGTCACCATCAGCGAAGATATCGCCCCGTTACCATCCTTCAAGGCCAGCGGTGTTGCGGAGGTCGATTTCGATGGTGTTCTTTCCAAACCCCTCAAGGTGCACGAAGATGTCCGATCTGGTTGTGGTGGTCAGACGTGGCCAGCAGGAATGCTACTCGGCAAGCATATGCTGCGCTACCACAAAGACCGACTTGTTGACGCTCGGATGTGAGTTTTGCTATATTTCCTCAACAAGTTGCATGCACGTGATTTGTATCAAAACAATTCTTCGAACTTGGCTGGCAAAGATAGTGCAAGTATATCTGAGGACGGAGCAAAGTCGCTGACTCGTAGGCCACAGATTGGAACTTGGAGCTGGAGGTGGTCTCATCGGGCTTGCCGTTGCCCTCGAATGTTCGCTTCGAAACCCGTTGTTGGTGACAGACCAGTTGGAGATGTATGATCTGATGCAGCATAACATCGAGTTGAATAACCTACAGGACAAAGCAAAAGCTATGGTGCTTAATTGGTGCGTGATATCGACCTTGTTGTTATGCATGATGTTCTATTCAACATGACCAGGATGACGAATTGACTCGCTGACAATGACCTGACCGAGTAGGGGAGAAGATTTGCCGGCAGCTGTACTGGAGCAAAAACCAGACGTGATTCTGGCTGGCGAATGTGTCTACTTCGAACCAGCATTTCCGCTCTTAATGTCTACACTCAAGGCTTTATTGGAGCTTAACCCTACAGCTGTTGTATATTTCTGTTTTAAGAAGAGGAGACGAGCTGATATGAACTTTGTCAAAATGGCTAAGAAGGCTTTCAAGGTGGAAGAGATCTTCGACGAGGACCGGCCTGTCTTCCAGCGCCAAGGTCTATTCCTTTTCTCATTCACCAGCCGCCCAAGTCAAACCAAAGCCAAGAAAAGCCAGAGTGAACATCAGTCTGCCGAGTGATGGTGGCATATCAAAACGTGCTTCGTTATGACAGCATGTTGCTTTGTTGGCATGCATTTAGAAAAGTTCACACATGTTGAACTCCAGTGTGCAGACCCCATTGGATCCTTTGACATGAAAAGACAATGCTGTACAAGGAACCGTGATGCGGTGGTGCTGGGGTTCCTCGACGTCTCGAGCCGATTCGTCATATACAGAGGCACATCTTACACCCAGTATTGATAATGAGTTGAAGTCACATGTGGGCGAAGTACATAGACTCCCACAACTGTTAACTGTTCGACCGAAGTCAAGGGATAGTACGGATACAGTAGTTGCGAAAGACCAGAGAGATGCAGTGTGCCCACTAGAGTCTGCTTGTTCTCTGCGGGACCTGCGTTTCTACCCAGCCTAGCGTCTTGATTTAACAAAACACACTGTAGCCGGCTTGACCGGTGAAATTAAGAAGCAAACAAAGCCCCAGCAAGCAACGATAGGAGCGAACAAAGCGCTTGTGGGGGAGGGTCGGAAAGTTATGAGATTGAGAATTTTTAAGCACACCGCAACACTTCGAATCACATCGCATTTGCATAAGAATATATGTCAACGGAGACAACGGAACAAAGGCAAGAAAGAAAAATTGACGCCCGAGTTGCGAAGTGTTCACGTCACGCATGCATTGGCGCCAATATTATGCCGAAATCCCAACGAGAGGAGGCGGAAAAGACGAGTTTTCCCCTCACACCATGGTTCTTTGGTGTTTCTTTTACTGCTTCTGCTGCTGCACTGCAAGCTATGGGCCGTTGGGCTGTTTATTAGTGGATGAAGTGGCACTCAAGCTTACCATTGTCCTGAACCTGGGAAGAAATGGGTCTTGTTTCAACTTGGCGAATGGCTTCCTCCACACCTCCTTGATGCACGTTGACTCGTTGAGTGTTCCTCAAGCCTCTCAAGCCTCCGCGTTTCGACCACAGAGAGCGCCCCGACGGGACAACTCAGATATCGATTCTGCCCCCCCCATTAATAAGTGTCACTGTCAAATGCTGGCACTCCTTGTTTTCACACTCCGCAAAACTACCGCCTTGATCAGGCACCTCGAGACTGCTATTGGCTGCCTCTTATTAGCCTGACAGGATCTCACCCGGAAGCTGACGAACAGGGCGGCGGCCCCTTGCAGATTGACCAATCGCGATAGCCTTTTTGAGGAAACAAGCATGCCTTGAGTCGGACCACTGCTTGCGCAGAGGATTGAGGGATCTAAAAATCCAAGTTACTTGAACATGTTGACAGCATGACTCTAAAAATCTACCAGCGCCATGCTTACTACACTTGCACTGTACAGAGCTGACGCGGCTTAGTTTCGCATTCTCGTTCTCTGAGTCGCTATACGCTCACAAATGTAGTGGTCGATAAAATAGGCTTTGACCAAAAGGGCTGGTACCATCGTAGGCTGGTGATGAAGTCTGCATCCCTATACGGTGATGACCCTTGACGGTACCATAGCACCCCTGGTCAGCAAGAAAGCTCAATTATGTATATCCCCCCCTTGCCCTCTCCGCAGGCCTCCTTCTGTTTGATTGTGTAGCGAATGGCTTTTTCTTACGTATCTGTTAGGGCAGTCCGCTTACATGGTTCAGGGAAGTGTTTTATGGCTGGCTCCGGCAGATCCTAATGGCAAAGTCTGAGTGCTGCCAGCTTGCCACGTCCGTGCTGTGGCCCGTTTCGTATCCGCCCACCTCTTCGGAACAAGGCCAGGCACGACAAAGTCGAAAGACAGGGGCACTGCGAAGATGACTGGCTTTGGAATTGGGTGTGTGGGCGGTGGGTTTCCTTTGGAAAAAAAAACCACGCGTGGCCAGGCCCCCCAAAAGCGGAACTTTCTCAGCTGCTGCTACTGTACCTTACCGGGGATGAATCCGGTACGACGCCGTCTGCAGTGGTGTTGCTGACATTCGAGGTACCCTTGACTCACCTCTTAGTTGGTTGCTTGCGGATGCATGCGTCGCTGGTACTGTAATGGCTGGCACACCTTAGTCTGGGTACCTGGCTAAGTGCAAGGTACAGGCCGCTAGTCTAAAGCCAAGTCTTGTAAGAGCTAGCATGAGAAACCGGCGCTGGCATTTACGGCGAGGCGTAGTAGGTATTAAAAGAAGACTCAGTTCCTCCCCTTGTTTTGTTTCTTCACAGACGATCTCTTCGAGTTCAAACACCACTCCTTCCCACCTGAGCACTGAGCCGGACTCTCTCTCTCACACGCACACACTCCCTCACAAGACGTTCACCGTCCATTCATTCAGTTATTCTTTTTAAGCAGATTCATTCCTGTGGAAAAGAATCTGTCATATCCTTCCTTAACCAATCGCGTTGAGATACCCTTTCGTCTACACAACAGACGTACCACAGTTGCAGCCACTCCTTGGTTGACAAAACAGAACTCGAAATAACAAACAAAATGAAGTCTTTCACTCTTGCTTCTGCCTTCCTCGCCGCTGCGGCCGTTGCCCAGCCCCACGGTGCCCCCCATGGAAACCACCACCGCCGTCACCACCAGAACGACAAGCGTGATGTCGTCACCGAGGTTGAGTGGGTGACTGAGATCGAGTACGTTACCAAGATGGTCGATGCCACCACCACCGTCTGGGTTCGTCCTGAGGCCGCCACTTCTGCCCCCGCGGTTGAGGAGACTCCCGAGGCCAAGCCTGCTCCCGTTGCTCCCAAGAAGGAGAAGAAGCCTGCTCCTCCTCCCGCTCCTACCACTACTCTGGTTACCAGCGTCTACACCCCCCCTCCTCCTCCTCCTACTACTGAGGCCGAGGTTGCTCCTGAGCCTACCTCCGAGTACGTTGCTCCCGTTAAGCCTACTACCCAGGCTCCTGCACCCAAGCCCTCTCCCAAGCCCTCTCCCAAGCCTGTCGTCAAGGAGCCCGAGCCTGAGCCCGAGACCGAGACCGAGGCCCCTGCTGCTCCCGTTCAGCAGGAGAAGGTTGCCAAGCCCCAATCTGGTGGCAGCTCCAGCGGCGGCGGTGACACCAAGCACGGCGAGTTCACCTACTACACCATCGGTCCGGGTGCTTGCGGTGGAGACGACTCTGGCAAGGACGACTCCATCAACATTGTTGCTCTCTCTCACCTCCTTATGGGTCCCTCATCCAACGACAACCCCATGTGCGGCAAGACCATCACCATCAAGGCCAACGGCAAGACTGCTCAGGCTAAGGTTGCTGACAAGTGCATGGGCTGCGCCATGAACGACATCGATGTCAGCCGCAAGGTCTACAACGAGATCTGGGGCAGCCTTGACTCTGGCCGCACCGAGGTTGAGTGGTGGTTCAACTAAGCGCTATGACAAGTATGCCATGATTTCTAGGATCATGAAAACACTACGAAGGATACCCTTTTCTTACGACTTGTTCTTTTCATGAAGCGGGAATCTCTTGACCCCTAGAAGGCGCTGGGGCGTGAAACAAAAAAGGCACTCGGGTATCTAAGGAACCTAGAACCTGGAGATTCTGGATTGGGGTGTTTTGGTTTCTTGAGGCGGATCAGCTACGGTTGACATTCGTTGACTTCTATTGTACATAAATTCAGATATGCCGTTCGGATAGACAAACAAACACAAGACCCTTGATTGGGACTTGACTTTTTGGATACATCATTCTATCTCTCAAAATTGTCCCCCGCCTTTCGTGACCTCGCATAGTCTGAGCTTACTACTTAATCTTACAGCAGATGAGCCAAGCGAGTGTTTAATTTATCAACCCTGGCTTGGTGGTTACTACGATGACATCGTCGGCCAACCCATGCTACGATTAGCTGTCCAAGGGTCCATGCGCCGTTACCTTTAATGAGCCTTCATCCAAAAAGTGAAACCTGGACAATTAACGACCAACCAACGAAAATGGAGATCTCAATTTTTTTCTAATGAATATCCCTCGGGCAATTAAATGACAGGTTGCTACACTAAAACAAGACCCTTTCAAATGGGCGGTCTAAGACATCCATATGATGGTTAGCCAGAGCACAGAGCCTAGAAGCACAAACACGTTTCCAGGGGGTTCAAGAGGCTGGGCTTTGAGGCAAGACGGACAAAGCCACTCCCTTTCAGCTAGGACTATTGTAAGCGCCAAGCCAAGGAACAGCACAATCAATAAATGAAAGACAAGCAATGGTGGGACGAATAATTGTGAGTTGTCCCTTAAAAAGGAGTAAGTGTTGAAAAGAGGTACATACGTTAGTCGATGATTCTGCGCCTGAGAGGGGCGTTGTGAATACGAATTATGAATACGGATACAAATATAGGCCTTGGCAAACCCAGCAACTCCCTGTACAAGCCGCGCTTGGGGTATTGCATGTACTTCTACTCTGTATGGTGCTGCATTTCAGTATTCACATGTTTCTTTATCTCACTCCGAAAGGGTTGACCCAAGCACAAGCAGCGCCGATGCCAATTGGTAACCCCGAGTCATAAGTCATGAAATTAGCGGCATGTGCATGTGGTGTATTCTCAAGCCACTACAGCAGGCTCAACAGCTCCTCCACATAGCGGCGTGTATCAACGCCGATGCCCTGAGCGACCTTGCCTGCCCCCTCGGCGGTGTCAGTACGGAAGCCGACGTGGTCGCTTGCACGGCGGATGAGGAAGATTTCCTTGGCAACATCCGGGTGACGTGGGTCAGGACCTGAATACTTTCTCTCCTCTTCTTCGAGAGCAGCGTCGTGTTCCGTATCCGCATCAGCGCCGCCTTCTTGTATAGTCGAGAGATTGTTACTTGTGGTAGCATCGTCCTGGCGGTCCAGCAGACGTGTCCAGACGATCCACCACCCACGACTGGACTTTTCAGTGCGTTCAAGAGCAGTTGTGCGGGACCGAGTACTGATATAGAGATTTACAAGGTGGAGATGAGTGTTGAGGGCATCAGGACGAGTCCAGGTATCCGAATCATCATAAGCCTCAGGGATATTAGGTATAGATGAGTGAACAGTCAACGAAACCGGGTCCCAGACAAGGTCATAGATGCTGTTACTCGAGCTGTTGCTGCCAGAGCCATTATCGAGGCCAGGTCGCTCGGGGCGATACCTGGTTGAGAGTAGAAGAGGCTTGCGGAGAGGAGCTAATTGATGGTGCAGAGAGCGGTACAGTGAGTCCATGGCGAGGGAGTCGGTTCGCAGGTTGAACAAGAAGGTGAACACAAATGGCCGGTTGACATAGACGACAACACGTAGTTTCCTGGCTTTGTTGAGATCGTGTGAATCGTAGCCAGGTATCATGTTTCCAACCACTTGTGATTGAGTAAGAGCACTGGCTGGATGCTCAAAATCACGCACCGTTATGGCTTCTGGTCTATCCAAAGCCTCGCTCTCAAGCTCAATATTGATAGTTCGCAAGACAGTACGTGAATTGTGTTCGCCATCCAGAGCATCGTCAGAGCTCGCAGTGTCAGATTCACTATAGTCCTGATCAATCTCGCCCTTCAGTCCAATAAGATAATGGCCCGCAGCTTCATATGAGGGCGTACGTTCTGTCAAGTTTGGCCGAGTGACTTTTAGGGTATCTTGAGCAGGCTTGGGATCGTCCTTGGTGCTCTGGGGTTGGGTGGGAGAAGAATCACCACCACTGGCACCAGCGCCTCCAGGCAAAGACCAGTAAGTACCATATCCCAATTTGAGATAGCTAACCATCTTATTTAGGCCGCCATCTTCAGGCGCTTGTTCTTGAGGCTGGTCTTTGCCAGAATCATCTGCAGTCGCCTGCTCTGTCGAATCCTTATCGGGTTCACTGGCTGCTGCGGTTTGTGTTTGAACCTGGGTGGCCTGCTGTGCTGCACGATCAGCTGCCCTCTTTCTCTTTGCGCGTCGAACGGACGTTGGGCTTTCGATAATTCCGTAAGCGTGATCTCCCCAGGTATAGAGATCCTCCATCCAGTGTGTCACATCTCTCAGTGATTTTCTAGACAAAGCACCCGTGCCCAAGAAAATGGCACCGTCGTCGGGGCCCGGCTCTCTCCCTGTTCCGAGCCACTGTTCGGGGTCACCATAGATGTCGTTCGGAGGAGGTGACTCGGGATTGTAGTCGCCGAATTTGGAGACAACTAGATCAACGAGTCCTTCTATCCTTCCGACCAGTCCCTCTAATACGGCTCGCTCACCACTGCCGCGCTCTTCCTCTCCTACACCAACGCCCAATTCGCCAGAGGAAGCAATGGGGATTCCGCCGAATATATCACGGGCCGGATTGCCATGCATCATAACGTTCCATGTCGAAAGGTATAGGTCCCAGTAACGGCTGAGGATTGTGATGAACTTAGTTCGCCTATTGCGAACAAAGAGAGCGCTCAGTGAAGAGTCATGATGCATGAGGAAAATGCTATGGGCTCGTAGGAGATCGCGCAATAACAGACTCGCGGGTTTCATCTCGCGACTAGAGTATTCGTATCGTTCTTCGGCGCGCTCGCTCTTCTTAGTAGCGAGACGAGGAGGGAGTGGGAGCTTGGTCAAGTCGATGCTCTAATAATGATGATCAGTAGAGTGTTGGATAAGAGAGTTTGTAAATCTTACTGCAAGAATCCACCATCCAGGTTCGAGCTCATGGAGTATAACTCTTGATTTTTCAGTGTCGATAGTGTCTACCGATGAGCCGCTCGCAAAACCACGACTGAAGCTGGCCATGCCTTGTGCAAGACCAATCTGTCGCAAGCGCTCATTGCGCTCTTCGGGGGAAACATTCTGGGTTGGTTGACCACGAGTGCGCCGACGCTTGTTCTGCGTGGCCTGGGTGGTAACAGAGGCATAGTAAACAATTTGGTCCTCGATGGTCTCGTCGGTGTTGCCAAGCGTGGGGTTGAAGATGGCAAGAAAGCCGAGCTGAGCGGGCACAATAGCCCCCGGAGCTGAAGGCGTAGTCATTTTGGGTAAGGTTATGTTTACCTATGGAGCGTATCGTGTACTTTCGTTCCGTTGGCTGGTTTGCGATGGCCTCAAGGCCTCGAGTCGTTCTTTAACTTTGAATTTTGATCTGGGCTGGGCGCTGATGTGACTAGTTCGTCACTTCCAATTAATCCTGACGTCGATCGGCGATCGAAACGGTCTGCCTCCAATGAAGCTCCCAAAAACGTCACAGCGCCTTAAAATAACGGGCGCATATAATGATACATGGATATGTAAAATGAATGAGAAATGCAGAAATAGATGAGGAATGAGGGGAAGAAGAGAGGAGATATTGGCCCTCTTCGACGTATACCTAGGTACAGCACGCACACTAGAGACCAGGCCTAGACGGGACCTATAACAGACAACAGACAGCAGACAGAGCCTGAGAGGGCCTGGATCATGCAGTCTGGTCGCTGTTTACTCGTTATCGGAGGTTATACCCCGACTCCAATAACGATTGGGTAAGTCAGGTAAGCGTGTGGAAGTGGAACTGAAACTGAGGAGAAGAGAAGAGAAATGGGATGGATCGAGATTCGAGATGCGAAATTCGATTCGGCTGATCCGAGAATCTGGGCAAGAGCGCCCAAGAATGTACTGTAGGCTCATAATTGATAACATCCAAGGCTAGCTACTAACCTAAACCTAGTAACATTGCAAGGATTGCTATGGCAGACACTTAAAATCGCATCTCGATCCAAACCTACAGTAGGGAAAAATTGCCCCGCCAATCCTCCCTCACGCCTTGGATCAGCATGCAGAATTCCCTCTTTACCTTGTGTGTCTTGATCTAGACTCGTCCTATTCTCTCAACAATGCCATGATTCTAGAACAATACCCATGAATGAATCCGTCGCTAACGCCATGCTATCCCCGGGTTTCTTTTACGAATATTCCGTTGACCAATCAGCCAAGGCCAAGTTACTGTGAAATAAATCTTCATCTGCCTAGCTATCCCAAGCTAGGTAGGTAGGCAACTGGCTCATTGTCTAGTCTAGGTATCGACTCAATTTCCTCGCCTCGCCCGAACACAGACTGTCTAGACTTTCTTGGTCATGGTGTACGCCTCGCTCATGCGCCCTTGTTTGTCCTTCAACATCTGCAGCTATTTTGTAACAATTGTTGGTTGTCTAATGTGTACATATGTTAGTACTTATGGCAGAATCCGGTGCTATTGCAATGGCCCCCAACCTGGTATGGTGGTAGGTAGTGCAGATGAAACTGATAACGGATGACTGTATGCAAGTTAGCGCTTCAGCTCTCAACTTACAAAGGTAACCTCTTTGTATAGTACAGTGACGGGTATGTGAGCGAAGCCTGATATGAGGCTGACCAAGAACGGCGATATATGTGCTGTATAGTCTAGTATATTCCTGATGCGTTTTTAACTTGATAGCGTCAGAAGACTTATACAGATATTGTCAGGGGTTTGTAAGTTGATACCAAAAATATCAGCTTTGGAATCGCGATGGCGAACCAAATCGAGGCTGCTTCAGCTGCTCCTTCCCAACTTCAGAGAGGGAACTGTTTGAGCCAACTAACCGCCCAAATGCAGTGTGGAACATAGGTAGGGGCGGCTGGAGGACCCTTGCGCTTGCTGGACGGGACTCAAGTTCGGATATCACATCACATCATCTGGTGACTCAAGCAGTCAAGTCAATCGAATTCCAGTAATACATCTTATCTAGGCAAGGCAGTTATCCCATCTTCTGTGCTCTCCACGCCCGAGACAAAAACTTACAGTCGTACTATTATTGCCTTCCATTATTCGTTAGAACTACAAACACCCCCTGCGACGCCAACGCTCGCTTTGCGCTCATGGATGAGATATACCACAAAATCGCCGAGTTCAACCCACGGCCGCTCAAACACTCTCATAACGTTCTTTCCTTCAAGTACACCGAACTCTGGTGTCATGATAACACTGGAGTCGTCAACTACCATGAAGGGGTCACCACTATACCCGAAGTCGCATCTTGGCTGGCCACCGAAACGAGGAAGGGAACAACGGGTCCAGAATCGCTAGTTCTGCGCTTCATCTGGCCCGAGTTTATTCTCGACGAGAATTGCGTTGAACTACCTGAAGATGCCAAAGACCAAATGTTAGAAAAGTTTGGCCTTGGGCTTGCTTACAACTACTTCTCAAGCTGCGTCGCTGGCGTAACTGCATTTCCCAAAATTGCCAAATCCGAGACCAACCAACAGCCTTATGCTTTCTGTTATGCCCCTAAGCTTGCGTCTATATGGTCACATAGTCGCTTCAGATCACGAAATCCACGTCCTAATGTTACTTATGGCATAGTTTTAGCTGGCGATAAGGAACAGGAAAGCCTGAAGACGCTCCTGAAGAGCAAGAGCAGATGGCAGCTCAACTCGGCAAGCCATGCGATGTTTCCCGCATTTCTTTTCGCATTCATGTTCCAGGGAGAGGTCGAGGTAACGCAGAACGACATGAAGCCTCGCATTCAGCAGATAGAGGCACGGACGGGATACTCTGATTTCAAGACAAAGCGAAAGCATATTGCAACTGGTGAGCTAGGCTCGCTCAGTGCTCAGATGAGTGGATTTGCCGTCCGTCTAGCGAGCACAGAACGAAAAGACAAGACGGTACAGAAACTACTCGAATTTGCTCAGAAACAACTGCATCTAGAAGGGAGTGAAACGCCTGTGGCAGACGAACTTATGAAGAGTCACATCGGGGCTCTTCAGAGCCGATTCGCCATGCAGGCTATGGATAGGGAATACACGTTGAAGAGAGTTCAAATCCAAATTGATGTGGTATGTCTCACACGACAACGGGTTGGCAATGTACTCTGTAGACTAGCTAACAGGACATCAGCTGAACAACCTAATATCGGAAAACTACAGCCTATCCAACTACATCATTTCGGTATCCACCTTTCGCGACGCTGCTTCCATGAAGACGTTGGCATTTGTTACAATGTTCTTCTTACCAGGCAGTTTCATCTCAGCACTTTTCTCGACTGACTTGTTCGACTGGGACAATACTAAAGGACAAGGGATTGGTCTTCGGCCTACACCACAGTTCCGATTGTACTGGGCCATCACGGTTCCGCTGACACTTGTCACGTTTCTTCTCTATTTCATGTGGACCGGGTTCTCCAGTTTTGAACGTCGTCAAAAGGAAGAGCTTCAAAAATGGGGGTTTCCTAGAACTGACAGCATAAAAACTGAAGAACCTAGGGGTGTCAGAGTAACCCAAGACGAAAGCATAGTGTATCAGAAATAATTTGTCTAAGAACTTAACTAAGCTTGCATAAGGTGACTGAGTTATTTCCATCTCTCATGCCTAGAGGAATCGAGTTTTCTATAACCCTGAGAGCAAACAAGGTCACCGTTGCATTGTCTTTCCAAAGGCACAGACCTCCACCCCCAGGCGGAGCTTGAGCTCTACAGCTTCAGGTCCTATCTACCTATCCGCCGCTAGAACCGCCTGAGCTATGCCTTAGAACCTACCCCGCAGGTCCCCTCTTCAACGCTCCTCTTAACGTTCCAGCTCACGCCCAGCCTCCACTGCAGGATGCAAATGAAGCTCAAAATCACATGCATTGAATTAATAAAGTACATGAGACGAACTGTCATGAGGAAAATACTACGGACCAACTGTCAGGATTGTGCCAAGATCAACAGTGCAGAGAAGCTGGTCGTATCTTCTGTGATCCTCCGAATCTATAATTAACGAGAAAGACCCTTGTAAATAGACGCAAACGTGCCTACGTCATCCCTGGTCCTCATTTGTCCTTCGCAACCTACCTAGCATCCATCATCTCACTTCGTACTGTCAGCTCCCCCGCCGCTGACCAGACTTCCGTCTTTCATTCTCTCCTCCTACATCATCACAATCATTCAGCCCTATCGAATCGTGAAGCCTTCAATCCTCGACTTCAACCCCAAATCCGCTCACATTCAACCCAGGCCCTTTGGCCCTGAAACACCATCATGGAGTCTTTTGCTTCTCTGAAGCGTCGTACCACCGACCTCCTCCAAAATGTCCAGCAAAATCTCCCCACTATGCCTATGCCTTCCGTACCTTCCGCCCCATCGATGACTGCGAAAAAGAGCTCCATGAAAGGATCATGGGAGCGCATTGATGCCCCTGACGTCCCTCGCTCCTCTCACTCACTCAACATCGTTCATGGCACTGCTTACATCTTCGGCGGCGAGGTCGAGCCCCGAAAGCCCGTTGATAATGATATGCACGTCGTGACCCTCCCCTGGTCCAGTGCAGGCGCCGATTACTTCAAGATCAAGCCAGTTCCTGCCAAGCCAGATGAGCAACCAAAGAAGGTAGAAACGCAGCTACCCGCACAGACAAAGGCCCAAGAACCAGCCGAGCCCGTCGAAAAGTCCGACGAAGAGGACCTCGAAAAGAAGCTGGACGAGGTCTCCCTTGAAGAAGATTCTGATTCTTCGGACGAAGAAGAGGAAGACGAAGAAACCGAGAGCAAGTCGAAGGGCAAGGAACCGGCTGGCCCCGAACAACCGGAATTGGGTAATATTCCAGCCCCACGAGTTGGCCATGCTACCGCCGTTATCGGCTCCCGCATCTTCCTGTTCGGTGGACGAGGCGGCCCCGACATGAAGCCTCTTGATGAGGCTGGTCGTGTCTGGATTTTTGACACCCGTTCCAATACGTGGACATACCTGGACCCTGCACCTGCCATTCCAGGTGGAAATATTGTGCCCCAACCCGCTCCGCGAAGCTACCACACAGCCACTGCTATCGACCGGCCTCGGGACTTCGCCCCGACGCGACCTAAGGAAGCCGAGACTTGGGGACAGTGGGCCCTGGGCGATACTTCGAAGACAGGCATCCCTCAGGCTCCCATTGTTGGCAATGTAGCTGAGGATGCTAGAGACGAAGAGTCGGATGGTTACGGTACCTTCTTCATCCACGCAGGATGTCTTGCCAACGGCGAGCGAGCCAACGACATTTGGGCCTTCAACGTTCGTGATCGTACTTGGACTGAGCTCCCCGCTGCTCCTGGACCTGCCCGAGGTGGCAGTGCCATTTGTGTAAGCAAGACTCGTCTGTTCCGCTTTGGCGGATTTGATGGTGAGAAGGAGATTGGAGGACAGCTCGACTTCCTCCACCTTGAAGTTGAGACCTTTGACGACCAAGGTACAAAGGGCGAGGTTACAGTTCGCGCCCGCGGTGGTTGGCAAACTGTTCTCGAAAACGACCCCAAGCCCGATTCTACTGAGATTCACGCCGAGCCATCACAGGTTTGGCCTGAGCCTCGAAGCGTCGCATCTCTCGAGACTGTCACCACCGGTGCTGGATACGAATATCTCGTTTTGACCATGGGCGAGCGTGATCCTAGCTCGGAAGGTCATGAAGGTGCAGGCAAGTTCCTAGGCGATGTTTGGGTATACCAGGTGCCTCCACTGGGCATGACCGCCGCTAGCGTTACCGCCGCCATGTGGCAAGCTGTTGGCCGCAAGACAGGTGAAGGCCAGTGGACTAAGCTTGACCTCGTACCCTATGACGACGACAACAGTGATGAGATGCCCGAGCCCAGAGGCTGGCTTGCTAGCGCTCCCATGGGCGAGCTTGAGGAGAGCGGTATTCTGATCTGGGGTGGTCTAGGCGAGGACAACGCGAGACTCGGAGATGGCTGGATCTTGCGAGTAGGCGAGTAGGCGATGTCTAGGTGAAAGTTTTAGGTAAATTTGTGGCTTGGATATAGTGCTTCTTTTGGCGTAACATGTTTTTGGCGATCATCACAAATGGACGAATGGAAACGAAAAACAAAACCCCTATGCAGAATCAATACCTCGTGTAGTATAAGGATATTGCTGTTAACGAGAACCACACATTCTATACCAGATATAGCATTTGACATGGTGTTATGTACAATTGTGGCCCCTTTCCACCCAGCACTTTTAGCCTGGTTCACTCCGAAGCATTTCTTGCCTTTAAACTAAAAAAAGAGAGATAATAACGTTATAATTCTACAGATCCGACCTTGTGGTCTCAGTTCCCCAGGGCTCGGAGGTCAGGCTTGTGAGACCAGCACTGTTCTCGCAGTCCTTTCGGCCGCTAAGAGGACCGGGGCTGGGAACGTTGACGGTGGAAGGGTCGGTGGCAGTGGCCTTGGCTCGGAGGGACTTGAGAAGGTCCTTGACGGAGGCGGGGGTAAGATCCTCGTAGTAGTCGTCGTTGATCTGAATCATGGGAGCATTGACACAGGCACCAAGACATTCGACCTCGAGGATGGTGAAGAGACCGTCGGCAGTGGTCTGGCCTTGCTCAATGCCAAGCTCCTCCTTGATGGCCTTGACGATAACATCAGAGCCACAGCCTCCAAGCTGACAAGGGGTCTGTTCATGTTGTTAGTTCAAACTGTATTTTTATCTGACAATCTTCAATGACGTCTATTCAACATCGCCACAGTCTAGCGTCGAGCAATTGTCGCCAGAGAAGATATGCCCAAAGTCGAAAGACAAACGTACCGTAGTGCAAATCTGGACAAAGTACTTGCCCACGGGAGTTCGGTTGTACATGGTGTAGAAAGAAGCGACCTCGTACACTCGCATGGGAGGCATCTCAAGAAGACGAGCGACCTCGTTCATGACGCTAATGCTGGTGAAGCCGTGCTGGCGCTGGCCGAGGTCGAGCAGAGGCATGACGGCAGCCTTCTTGTACTGGGGAGGGTATCGCTTGAGGATCTCGGCAATGACGGTCTGGTTCTTCTCGTTGAACTTGAAGGGGATGTCGGGGTTGTTGTCTTCGGTGTTTCGATGCTGTTACACACCCACAGGTCAGACGGGTTCTCGTCATTCTTGGGATGAAGAAATTGCGCTGAGCCATATCTTGCAGGCGCAATTGGCAGTTCCAATTGAGCTACTTACCACCATGAGAGTGTCGCTTCGGCGGCTGGCTGTGAGAGAGAAGGCGGCGCGAGACTGGGGGCGGGCAGCCCGGCATGCTGGCCGGATGGCGGAGCGGATGAGAGGAGTGAACTTGCTCGCCATTGTGAAATTAATTTTTGTTATTTTGAGAGCGAGCGAGGTGGGCGTCGTCGCGGGGGTGGGAGGGCAGCTGAGGCGATCGTGAGGTCGTCGGTTCCGGGTCTTGTCAAAATGTCGCCGTCGTAGCGAGTATTACAATTCGATTTGGAGCTGCTTGCAAAATGAAGGTCGATGATTGGTGCAGTTGATCCTAAGTTTAGCCGGTCCAGGGTGGGCCGATGGTCATACTCTAGTACGTATCGATTTTAATGTGGCGGGGAGCTGCTGGAGTTTCATCGTCTCTGCATATCAATCACATCAAGCTGTTAATCATTTCGAATTGATTGTTCTATCTATCTCTCCACCACTCAAAGTGAACGATGTTTATGAAATTTTAATTCTGAATCTTAATTCAAATCATAACGGCTCGCCAACAGAGGTCTAATCAGAAACACTGAGGACGAGAGTCTAGTTTACTCGAGCCGCCCTTCAATCTTGAATGCAAGAAGAATGACCTATTGTTACCCGTCTTGAACATATCAGGACTGTTTATCATGATTCCATCCCGCACTCGTCAATTCTTGTCGATATCAATAGACTTGAGTAACAGAGACTCTGCAGTCCTCCCTATTGAATGAACATATCGTTTGCCAGCGCATAACATATCGTCTCTTACACCAACAGAAAAATGCACTACGGGATCAGGTTCGCGAAATCGGTATCACTGCATACTCCTCTTTTCTTGTGCGCGATCTCGCTTGCCTTTTGGTACGCCTAATCAGCAGCCCTGTTATGGCTCGCTATAGTTTCAATAGCCTAGCGTAGCTGACCTAGGTCCAACTCGGTGCAAGACGGCGGCTGAGTGACCAGCATGCAGGTCAGAGATATTGGCAAACATTGTAGCATGAAACCAATTGGAAGCGCTGGTTTCAATAACACAAGCAGGATCCAACACGTCAGTCGCCTTGATACCTACTCGTCAAGCGACCTGCACGAAAAGCTAGTCATCACTGAAATCGTCTTTGCACATGATCTTTCAGGTAGGACAACCGAGATGACCCATCTTGCTGAACAATATGAACACTACGCAAGTGTTGTTTGAAACTCGCTTCCTCACGTGCCAGAGCTAGACGACAGCGTACATGGTCAGTCAATATAAGCTTAAAGGGTCCAGGTGTTGAAGATCCATCGATAAGATACAAGCCCGAGTCAGGGTAACCTTGTGGCCAGTGCAGGGAAACAGAACTTCCCGCTTCATATCTCGGGAGAGACTTGTCTCTTGTTCTGAGACATAGACAATGAATCGGGTGCCCGGGTTTCACAGCTGTTCATGTTGTGATTCTTAATGCTCACAACACGGGACTATCAGTAAGTTACGGTTGACACTTTACAGAATTAGGCGCATCACTAACGAATGATTCGATGAAAAATAAGCCCACGATGTCGATATCGTAAGTTTACTGGCAGAGGCGAAGCTAGAGATGTAGGGAACCGGTGTTGAGATTGCTGAGGTCCAGTAAGCTAAGGAAGGACCTAAATTTAGTCAAGTGCAAGATGGTTTCAAGAGGCTTAAAATTGGGTACAGCCCTTCATTCTTATATATAATATCAAGTGAGCCCATGGCATTGAAAGTTCAGCCGCAGCCATGGGTGTAAATGCTGACCCCATCACTAAATTGAATTAGTGTTATCCTTCCCTATATCGTGAGTTGATAGCCCCTGGCTTGACCTCAAACATTGAATCTCAAAAGATCCTTGCCGTTAACTTGAAGCTAGTATCCAATCTCACTCAGCCCATTTATCTTAGTTCCATCTGTTGGCATTAGCCACTTGGAGAAGTGCTCAAATCTTTAAATGAACTACGGAAGGAGGTAGGTGGATGGCACACCTCCTTCCTGAGGTTTTCAGCTTGGCTTGGCTTGGCTCAATAGGCAATCACGACTCTTCCTGGTACCCCTTTGAGCTGGTCTCGACTTCCATTCTCCAAACAAAGAACATAATCAATTCTTTCCCTTGAGTCCGTTCTCTTTTCAACATCTAGGTATCTACCTGTTCTTTGGTTTTTCCTTGGATCAAGTGACAGGTATTCGATTACATCATGCCAATTGAATCGAGATTCTCCATCTCAGTTCCCAATTGCTCAATACAGCAATGGATCTTTGGCTCATCTTCGGGCCCCTTGCCCGACAAGAAAGCCTTCATCGATGCTGACAATCCCCAAGATCGCTACTTCACCTACGACCAAACTCGGTTGCTTGCAAAGCGTATCGCTGTTGGTCTAATCGACAATGGCCTTAAGCCAGGGGATCGTGTGCTTCTCTTTACACATAACAGTATCTTCTTTCCAACTATTGTGATGGGAATCTGGATGGCTGGAGGAATCTTCACTGGGGCCAATCCAGGCTACGTCCCTCGTGAACTGGTTCATCAACTCAAAGATAGCCAGGCCACGTTCATGATTTCTGCCCATAGTGCTTTGAAGGTGGCATTGGATGCATCCTCACAAATTGGCATGAAGCCTTCTCAAGTCTTTGTGTTGGATTCAACATGGCCAGATTCTCCAATTGAGATACAGCCGTCTGAAGGAAGCAGACACTGGACAGAACTCATTGCACCCAAGTCGAAGGGCGAGACTTTCTCGTGGATCGAGCCAGAAGATTCCAAGGATTCGATCTGCAGTATCAACTACAGCTCAGGCACCGTACGTTGTACTTCGCTCTTGTACCTTTGATGAAAGAACCGTCTGACTTAATCATAGACCGGAATACCCAAAGGCGTAGAGATTTCGCATTACAATCATGTCGCCAATAGCCGCGGTGTTACACTTTTCCACCAGCTTCATCCGGATTTCGAGGCTCGACGAGAACGTGCCGCTGCTTTATGCTTCCTTCCGATGTACCATGCCTTTAGTCAAGGTTACTTCATTACTAGTTTCCCTTGCGAGCGAGTTCCTGTCTACATCATGCCTTCTTTCCAGTTTCCTAAAGTTCTTAATCATATACAGGCGTTTCGTATTACAAAACTTCTGGCGGTTCCGCCTATCCTAATTCTCATCTCAAAACATCCACTTGCTCGCAGCGCGGACCTAACTAGCATCGACATGGTTGCATCTGGCGCTGCGCCTCTAGCAAGGGATACGCAACGTGAAGTAGCGGGCATGATACCCTCTGGGGAATCTGCTGTTCGGCAAGGCTGGGGTATGACCGAAGCAACTTGTACCGCGTTGTCGTGGGACCCTAATAAGGCCCCGAGCACTGCGGCTGGCGAACTGACGCCAGATTCCCAAGCTAGATTGGTTGATATCGAAACTGGTGACGAAATCCAGACAGCAAACACTCCTGGAGAATTATGGATCACGGGCCCTACAGTAACTCGGGGTTATTGGCGCAATCCTACCGCAACACAGGAGGCATTTGTCGTTGACTCGGATGGTACTCCATGGCTTCGCACTGGAGACGTTGCTTATGTGGAAGAATACGCAAAAGGAACCCTTTTCCACATTGTGGATCGTGTCAAAGAATTGATCAAGGTCAAAGGCATGCAAGTTGCTCCCGCTGAGCTGGAATCCCTTCTTCTTGAAAGAGAAGATGTTGCCGATGCTGCCGTTGTAGGGGTCACTATCAATGGCGAGGAGCTTCCGCGTGCATATGTTGTTAAAACACCAAACGGCAAGGACATCTCTGAAGATGACATTGCAGATTGGCTAGCCAGCCGTGTTGTCAAGTATAAGCAACTCGAGGGAGGTGTGGTATTCGTTGACTCTATTCCCAAAGTTCCGGCAAGTGCTCCGTCCTGAGATATTACTGGTTCAAAGCTTACATTAAATTCTGATAGTCAGGCAAAATTCTAAGAAAACTGCTTCGCGAGCGAGCAAAACGCGAAGTTAGCAACGGCCTTGAGGTGCGCGCCAAGCTGTAGGATAGCGGCGGCAACGGGCGCGCATGCTAATCTTCATCGATCGCGAATCGCGAATCTGTTGTACCTAGGAGCTTGACAGTTCACAGCGATTCGATTAAAAGCAGAGGTCGTTTTCGGTGGCTTGTTCCAACATGACTTGCTGTAAAGACGTTAAGAGGATTTCTCATATATATATACATATTTGCCCGGATCTCTGTCGGCAACAGGACATATTGGAAGTGATATAAACGTATTTCATGTACTAGTTGTAACATTGCTTTATTGTTAGATACTTGGCTACTTCTCAGCAATGAGATATCTCTCTATCTTAGATTCCGTCGCCCATCATCATCAAAACCTCGTCTAGTAACGTTGAAGGAATCTTCATGCTGTTCGCCCTGTCAACCCTACCTCCATCAATGCGATACTGAGCTGGCAGAGTTACGCCATCAGTAATCCCCAATATTTCCTGGGCAACCGCGATTCCACACCTCGCCGCTGCAGGCATCCCGTGGCCTGTATACCCTCCGCTTACCCACAAGCCGCCATCTTCACCGCCTAGAGCTGCGGGTAACTGGCCAACCCAGGGATAACCATCTCTTGAGTACCCCATGATACCTGTCCATTCATATGTAGCTTCAAGAGTAGCGTCCTCAGTTTCTCCCGGCTTCTTTAGCTTGAGAGTTCCATGAAGCGAAGCACGCAGGCGTTTTGCGATGACTGGATCGATCGTGTCATCACGAGAGAGGCCTACTTGACCATCAGATGCACCCAGTCTCTCACCGCCAGTGATAAGTTCACCCGAAGGTCGCTGGATGAGATAGTCGTCTCCTCCAGCTTGCGTCCACCAGACGTGGCTGTGTTCAAGTGGTGAGCTTCCGTTTGAGGGCGTGAGGGCAGCAACTTGTCCACGAACGGGGACGACAAGTCCTGACAACTTGGGGATGAGGTGCGAGGTGTATGCGTTGGTTGCTAGGATAACATTCTTGGCTGAAATCTGACCACGAGGTGTGTGCATAGCCCAGGATTCGCCTATGCGCTGGATGCGGTCCACAGGCGTTTTGGTCTGAAGATTGAACACACTAGAGTCATTCTCTTCTAGAAGACGCTCGAGGACCCAGCTGACAAGCTTGTATGGCCACAGCTTAGCGGCGTTCGGTTGATAGATCGCAGCGTGCGCATCTGGAACGCGCAACTTCTCTAGCTCCTCCTTGTCTGTCACGATCTTAATGTTGTCGACTAAGTTCGGATAGGAAATTCTCAATCGCTCCAGATGCCGAATCAGAACCTCCAGGACTTCCTGTGGTATACGGTGCACGCCCCCGACTGTTTCCCAGTCACAAGGAATGTTATGCTCCGAAACAAGGCCCTTGAGGAAGTTGAATGTATCAAGCTCAAACTGAGCTACTGGTGGTTTGGCAGCGTAGATAAGAGGTTGGCAATGACCACCGTTCTGGAAACTCCAGTTAGCAATCCGACAATAACATGCGTTACCACACGCAGCTTACTCTTCCTGTGGCTCCCCAGCATGCCTCTCTTGCTTCAAGAAGCACGACGTTCTTGCAGCCTTCCTTGATGAGTTCTCTGACCGCAAAAGTTCCCGTGATACCGCTTCCTACGACCACAACTTCAGCCGTTGGGGGGAGGTCAGCAGTGGTGCGATGACCTAAGAGCTTCTGCGAGGGTTCTTTGTGCCAGTATGACTTTGTGCTGTCGACACTAGGCAACTCTGCCTGTCCCTGAAGTAGCGTGGGGATCATCATTTTTGCTCTCAGGATGTAGGTGTTGGCAAGAATGTCGGCATGGAGAAAGATATGTAACCTGTCTCTTCAGTCTGATCTTATTTTGTAAGACTAGTAAGACTGGTGTAAGTCGATTCATATGGGTACGCAACCCCGCCTTAAACGGTAATAACCGGAGGTCACTTGTCATGTATTACGTAGATCTCCAACTTTCCCTATCAGATAATAGATAGATACATGGAGGAGCAAGAATCGATAGGCAGATATGGCACTGCGATGTTATAGGCTTGCTAAGCTTGAACATACACGCGTACCAACATCACATATAACAGCAGCAATCGATAGTTATGTTGTGAATTGATCATATCATATTCATGCCATTTCGTCGTTAGAATCGTCAACAGCTATCAGATCAGACTCCTCCATCCAGAAGCCCTTTGAATCCATGCGACCATGCCTTAGCAGCGGGCCTTTCAAGTATCCCTCCTCCATGCGGTGCTCACAGAGCCATTACTATAATTTACAATATTCCATCCCCCAATGTAGCAAATCTTTGTTCTTCCAATAAACTCGGTACAATGCATTCGCTGAGACAAATCGTCTCTTGTGGCTCTTCCACATGCTTTGTTCTGTGCTGTTTCCCCCTTCTCTGCTGAAAACCTGCAGAGATATGTCGAGACTTTTGATTATTACTCCCGCCCAATATGCGCTGTAATCATAGCATGTCTAATTCCTTCCAGGGTATTTCGTACACGCAGTCTCGCTTCCGAGACGCAAAATATTCATGCCACTATGGTGAGAGGGGCACTATGTGCTCTCGCTCTCAGTGGCGGACAAATGAAAAGTTGGTAGATAAAACGAGTGTGGGTTCGGTGTGGTGTCGTGTTATGCCTAGAAGCGACAGCCTCCCGATTTGATTTGATAATGGTTGTATATCCGACTCAATAAAAACGCCAGGTAAACAACGCCCGCTAACGACATCCATTCCTCATGGTATTCGTATCGTGTCGTAGTAGCAATTGATGTAGATAACATCAAAGCACATAATTTGTAACAAAAAGCTCCTTATTTGCAGAACTCCAGTGATATCCAGAGTCAAATGCAGTCGGTATATCGTCTTTAGACATCAGTCATCTCTGTGTCGCTATCGCCGTCACCCTCTGCAATGGAGACGTTGGAGACAGGGAACATCTCAGCTGGTCCCCAGTTTCCTTCATAGACAGTTGCTGGGGCGGCGCGCTGGTGGCCGATCCATTGCATACCCTCAAGTTGAAGGATCTGGTGGACAGATGGTCGGTCGCTGGGCTCCTGTGCCGTCATCCATCGCACAATAGAATCGAGCGAGCTGCTGTGCATGGCATTAACCATGAAGTCAGGAGGCTGCTGCAACTCCGATCGCTTGTAGGACCCAAACAAGTTGCTTGGATCATGGGTCTTGCCGCTGGTGAACTCATCGCTGTGCATGCCCTCAGTAGGGTTGCCGGTTGCATCTCGCTGAACCTCAATTGAGGGGTTCCAGGTAAGACTGGGCACTTCGGAGAGATCGCCGGAGCGCAAGGCAATCCAGGTGGGTCCGTTATCAGGTAGGACGACATTAGCAGCTGTCTCAAGGATGATGAGGCCCAAAGAGAAGACATCTGCAGATTGGCAGGATTTGCCCTTGAGCATCTCGGGAGCCATGTACTCTCGATCACCTTCGACATCAACGCCCTCCGCGGATGAGCATGATTGAGCCAGCCCAAAGTCAGCAATCTTGAGAACGCCCTCAAAGGTGACGAGGATGTTCGCCGGCTTCAAGTCCAGGTGCATAAAACCAGCGTCGTGGATGTCCTTAAGACCCTATGATCGAGTTAGTGCTGTCCAGATAGATAATGTGACAAATATAGCCTACCAAGCACAGGTCCTGAAGGATCTTGAAGATGCGGAAGTCATCCAATCGGCCTCCTCGTCCAACATTGCCCAAGAACTTGTCAAGAGTGCCCTCCTCACAGTACTCAGTTTGAATGTACAAGTGATAGTTGTGCTCCCAGTTGTCGAAGTACTGCACAACATGTTCAGAGTGGCTCAAGGCCTTGAGAATCTCCGCCTCTCGGAGCTTGGTCTCTCGGTCCTTGGGTCCTTGGAAAGGATGTTTGCTCTTCTTGACGGCATATACCTTTCCCTTGGCAGGGCTCCTTGATCGGTCGCTGGGAGTTGCAATGAGATCATCGAATGTCATTTGTTGTTGATCCGTTTGAGTAACTCGGTAAACAAGGGAGAATTCACCCTTTCCAACCTGCTCAACCTTGTCAAACCTGGAGGATAGGCTTACGTCAAGATCAACTTTGCTAGTGCGAGCATTCACTGGAGTAACGAGAAGACTAGTCGAGGACCTCAAATCTCGTCCTGCTGTTGGGGTAACAGGAGGTGGCATGTTGTCGGAAAAGGCGTCGCCAGCCTGCGAGATTGACAGTCGGCTGGTATCGAGAGGAAGCAAACTCTCGCGAGGTGTTTGTGGTGTTCGTCGTCCATCAAGAGGGCTCGCTGATTCAGAAAGTTTCGATTTAGTAAATGTTTGACTAGATGTTTGACTGGGAGAGCTTATGGAATGACGCAAAGAAACTGTGCTGAGCGGAGAAGGAGAGTGAAGTCCTCGCCGAGCCCTAGAACGGCTAAGCGAAGATAGAGGGAGATGTGAAGATGGTGAATACAAACACCCAGCTCGGAGCGGTCGACTTGAGTTGTCGATTGATCCAGCTGAAGAGTTCGGTACTTTAGAGTCCGACTTACAAGTTGCTTCTCGATTGATGGGGTTGCCGAAAATGGGCGTAGGGGCGTGGAGAATTCGGTTCGCGGTTGGACTGTGGTTGTCATGAGGGCTTTCGAATGAGTGCTCGCTAACCTTGCTAAGGCTGGGAGTAAGAGTGTTCTTGGTGGGAGTTGGGGGAGCGTCGCCCTCCATCGGGGTCGAAAAATCAATCGTGTCACCAAAGAGCTTATGCTCATCGCCATCGAGACTCAGGACGCTACCGCGGCGTGCACTCCTAGAAGCACTACCGCGCTGAAAGATAGACATGCCCTTACCAGGTCTGCTGCCGAAGGGGTTAGAGACTTGAGCGCCGCCATTGCTGAACGGCGTCGAGGGGATTCCGCCAAAAGAGTTCCGGTTGTTACCCCTCTTCTTCATGGCGCTCCCAGCTGGCGGAGGGAAAGTAGCGAAGGGGTTAGAGTGCTTTTTGCACGGTGTGTCGGGAGGTGCCATTTTCTTGTCTGCATCCTCTTCAGGATTTCTGTTGACCTTGGAGATCAAGCCAGTAGAGTTGAAAGCGCCCACCCAGAGCTGGTTCTGACTAGGGGTCGCCATAGCCCTAGCCATATCATTGGGACGGGTTGGCCTCGTTGCGTTTAGAGGTAGAGAGCGTGAGAAGATATGAGGTCTGGGTCGGTCTGGCATCCTGGCCACAGGGGCATAAATGGGTGTCTCCTCAGTGAGACTGTTCCCTGAAGATGAAGTCGTCAAGGTTTTAGATAGAGGATGAGGCTGGTGTCCCTTATCAACCCCGAAGATAGGTGGTTTCGAAGTTGGTGTAGTCGATACGGGAGTAGGCTGGTAGCCCATATCACCGCCAGTGAAAGTAGTAGGTGGCTGCGAGGTAGGTGTAGTAGATAGTGGGTTAGGCTCATAGCCAATGTCGGCGACGAAAGCAGGTGGTTTAGATGTCGGTGTGGTAGAGCCGAAGGGGCTCTCTTGAGGTACAGGAGGAGGAATAAACTGGTCCTGAGAGAGGCGTGGTCGACTTCGAACGGGTGAATAATCAGCACTCATCTGAGCCAACTGCCGCTCGCCAGATCGTCTGCCCCAAGAACCTCGCTCCCCGTACCTTTGTTGCAGCGTCGACTTTCGCAAGGATGATGACCTCTTAGGTACATTGCTGTTTGTGGGTGTTGGGGAAGGGGCTGGGTCCCGGAACGGTGATCCAGAAGTGCCCGCAATCTCATACTCAGTAGATGAATCCTCATGGATAAAGAAGCTCTGCGACGATGTCGTGTTGGAACCAAAGATGGTTTGATCCTCGTTCTGGCCCAGCGCCGAGATTCCATGCAAGCTGCGTCGCTTAGCCACAGGGCTTCCTTGGCTCGGTTGGTCCAGATTCATAGTCGCATCGCTGCGCTTCAGCGATCCGTTGTTGGGAACCATTTGAAAGTCGTAGTGCCCGTCAAGGGACTTGATAAATGCCGTTGGCGAAGATCCAGGTGCTTCGAGGTGGAGGCTGCTTCGCTTTTCGGGACTCACGGTAAGCGGACTTGTGGCTCCCAACGCGTTGTTCTCCTGTCCTGAAGCGTCGATGACAGAGGGCGCGGGCATCGCGGGTAGAGAGTTGCCACTGTCAGGCGCGGTGTTGAGAGCTCTCTTCAACGGGCTCCTTGGGGATGTGCGGGCTCTTGTCAACGGCCTTGAGGGTGATGTCTTTCCGGCTTTTGCGGACCTTAACGAAAGTCGGACGCTGGGGCGGAAAGGCGTGAATGCGGGGTGAAGGACACCGTTATGAGGCGGTGCTGAGCGCGTATGAGACGGTAGAGGATGTTGATTTTGCGGCGTTGCGCCAAATCGACGGCAAGGCGATTGGCAGGGCGATTGAGGTGATGTTTGGTGGGGGCTCTCGGGGCTCAGCGATTGCGGGCTTGAGCGCGTCAAGAACTTTGAGGGTGATCGCGAAATAGATCGTCGGAGTGTGCGAACTGCTGAGGTGACGTCGATGTGGTGAGCGTGTGTCGGCGATGGTAGGGCGAGTGTGCCACCGCTGCTGTTCGAGAAGGACATTGTGAGGTTCTAAGATGATGCGCGCGCTCGCTCGTGTTTGTCGCGAGCCTGTAAGTGGAGTAAGGCCGATGTGATGTAAACAATAGAAAAAAGCCAGGCCCTATTGATGTCGGATGCCGTTGCAAGATAAAATAACCTTTGAACAATGCGGTAGGGAGAAAGAGAATTAGGTCCCGTTTGGTGAAGTGAAAGTGGGATGCGACGAAACGGTGGTGTGCGTGCGTGCGTGCGTCTTAACGGGCGTAATCGAAAATGTGAGAGAAGCAACTCGACGCGATACCCTACAAATCGCAAAAAGCTATGCCAGTCTCACTCGGACGTCAGAGGTCATATCATGACTCGACTAATAAATGTGTGAAATCAGACGCTAGAAGCGATAGGCAGAAGTGTTGAGCGCAGGCTGCAATCGAAACCGTTCCGAATAGTGATTAGTCGACAAGGCAGCAAGATAATCGCGGGCCGGAGATAAGGTGGTGTCGCGAAGTAAGTAAATATGAGTTTATAGCCGGCGAGAAAAGTGAGGTTGTGTAGAGAAGAGAGGTTGGTGGAAAGTTGGAACCACTAGGTAGTTGTATGTAGGAGTATAGTAGTCTACCTTTAGATGTGGTGCAGCGGTGTCGTGTTTCGTGCAAGTTGGATAGATTTGGGGGGTGGGCGGGTTACAAGAGACGTAGACAAGAGGGTTAAGTTAGTGGGTGGCAGTTGGGACCATGGCGCTCGCGGGCTTGAGCATGGGGCATGGGGCCATTGGACTATGTATGGGTATGGGTATGGGTATGGATGGATCCTGACACAGACTAAAAAGAAGCTGTAAAAGACCAGACTAAAAAGCAAATCGTCTCTCGCTTGTCTTTCCTGCCTTTTCTGTCTTTGTTTTGTGGGTTAAGTTACTCAATACTCAAGCATAATGAGACGAGACTTGACTATTGATTGAGCCAGTGAGTGAGTGAGTGAGTGAGTGATAAAGAAGAGAGACCCCTTCGTTTAGTTTGACTACGTTTGAAACCCAAGAACCCTTTTCAGGGCATACATAGGTTAACGTGGATATTTGCAACGGGGTCTGGTGACTCAGATAACCAAGTCGAAGGACAACGAGTGGTCGTGAACAAGTCAGGCTGGTATGCACTTACTTGTCTGAGTGTCTTGTCTAAGAAAGTTGGCACAGAATCGATTGAGCGGGAAGAGATGGACAGGACCCAGAGGGTGTGGGCAGCGGATAGAGAGGAGGGGGAGGGACCTGAAGGGGCGAGACAGAGAACCTAATGGCTGGAAGAGGGAGGGTCCTGTCCTCGTTGGGGTATGGTTATGGGCTTATAGGTACAGTCTATGGCCTGAGATAGGGATGGCGCGTGTTAAAGAAAGGTTGGCGCAGGCTGGCAGTTGGAGGATCTTGTGAGTACACGCCCCGTAAAAAGGAAAATTGCAGTAGCGCGGGCAGTCTTGTTAGTGGTAAAGACCAGTAAGGTGTAGGTACAGTAGTAGTGGGGAGTTTTTGGCTGTCTAAACGCTTGACTGAATACATCCTCCTCCTCCTCCTCCTCCTCCTCCTCCACCTTCGGGCAATTCACAACCCTTTGATTCTCATTGTCAATAAATTGAACAAAAGGGTACAAAAATAAACAAACTATCAAATAATCTACGCAATAAAGGGACAACACGCGCAATTACGTGGGAGGCAAATTCTGTCCCTCGTAACGAAACTCTCCCAGTCAATCTCAATCTCCATCCAGTAAGAAAGAAAAATAACCCTTCGTCATCTTCAAATGCGGGAAAACAACAAACTGGGGCAGAGGCGCGCTACAAGTGACGCATTTGTTTACACGGTTGCCCAAATAGGAAATGTCGCGTCACTGTAAAGACGCGTTTTATCCAAACAAGGGGTACAAGAATAACAGAGACTGACACTAAACTAACACACCCTTCACCCCTTGTCAGTTGGAAGCCTTCCTTCTTTACAAGGATGGCGCCGGGAGCTGACTCCCGCCCATGTCCCTTCTCAAGCCTCTTGAGCTACACTCTCACTGCTACTCTGCACTCTGTACAGAGTATGTATGATAACTAATTAGATAGCTCCAAGATTTAGACTACAAGTGTACTGTAGGTAGATAGGTAGGTAGTATTACCTAGCTCTGATCCCTCTGTCTCATCGATGATGGCACGTCTGTCAAGACAATCACATTCCTTTCGTCATATATCTAGATATCTCATAACCTCAAGCCCTTCACTCAACTTACAATACCTCCTCCTCGTCGTCGTCATAGTCTTACGTAGGTGCTATACAGTAGTTGGGACAACAAGCTTCTTCGATACATAACGACGATCAGCGATCGTCAGGGAAAGAGCACGTTTGTTTGTCTGTTCGTGTATGTATGACGGGATATTCCCGTGCATGAGCTTGGGTTGCGCCAGGACTCTCTCTTTGTAAGTGAGCTCCATGATAGTCATCCTTGGAATAGAGTCGATGGTTCCGGAATCCTATCTCAAAGTAAGAAGCATCTCATCTCAGTCTGTAACAAAGGACCGAACATTGAATCATGGACAATGCCGTCTAAGCTTGTCCGGGAGACACTGACTCCTGCTCACCGGCTGGCAACATTTAGTAGTTACTACCGTTTGCAACACCAACAGAGTTGGAGAGAAAATCTTCTTGGGAGACTGACATGTAAGTCAAAACGCCCACTACCCTGGTCTGGTTCTTCGCTTCCCTCGGATAACTCCACTGGGCGCATCGCAGCGCCAGTGCTCGCTCAGGGGTACTCCCGTCATGAGGCGGCTGGTAATACTGGCCTTCAGACTCTTGTCAAGCCATCGTATCCATAAGCCAGCCACTCTTCGCGACCTTTTGACAGACCCAGGGGACTCTTCTCTTTTTTCTGCTCCGTTCCGGTCAGGGGTTTTCCCACGGCTCGGGCTGGCGGTTGGGTTTCCACATTGCCTGGGGGGCTGGCGCCCGTTGAAGATCGTGTACCTGTACAGTACGGCATGGCATGGTATTTGGACGAGATGGGACAAGATCACGATGGGATGGCATGAGGTTTATTGCATCCAAGCCAGAAATTCGGACGCTTCAGCTGGTCTGTCATGCGGTCGCAGATAGAAGATGTATCTAACTACGTGAGGTATCGACTTAGACGCTGGAGCCGCCCCGAGTCCAGATGGCAGCTTGCAGTAAGCAAGCAAGATACGATGCGATGGGGTTAGCAGGCTTTGGGGTTTGGCTTAGGCTGAGTTGGGGGGACTGGCCCGTGTCTGATGTCCACCCGTTCGCTGGTTCCCGTCTGCTTCAGACCACTCAGCGTCATGATCGTCGCCGTCAGTCGTTGATGAGCATGCTCCATCCCGGGTCCCATTGCTCGCCTCGTACTGCCTTGCCTCGAGTACTGTGTTGTAGATGTGTTGTACAGCACAGCGTGTACAACGGAGACAACGTCAACCTGGTCAGGTAAGGTATCTACAACTACGGATACTACTGCATGTAACCAGATGTGAGAAGCCTTGGTTTCGACTGGCAAATTCTCCATACCAGTCAATCTCTCACTCACTCGTTCAGACAGCCGCCCAGTGGCCTTGACCAGAGGCTAACTGGTAGGGGCACCTTCATCAGGCACGCACGCACACTTACACCCACACACCCAACAGCATACATCCATCCCATCTCATGGATCCCCAGGCCCCAGGTCAAGTATCAGCCTCCCGATGCGCCGGGCCTCCCATGACGCGCAGCAAATCTCCTCGATCAAAACAAACAAACGGTGGACGAACGGTCACGGGCCCCCCTATTATTCCCTTTTGTGCACTGCACTCCTAGAATATCCACTAGTCTAGCTTACGGTGATGGGTGATTTGTGTTAATTTGACCTTTAAATTGTGCTCTTTATGCCAGCCCTCTCGTGTCATTTCGCTTCTTGTAAGAGAGTCCGGGGTGACCCCCTGCTATATGCGAGAAGTCTTTCACGCTAAACAATTCACTCTGTGCGTTCGCGAGTTTGCTGGCCTGCGTGTGGACGAGAAGAGTGAAAAAAGCCCTGCTCGTGACTGGAACCGTTTGGTGTGTTATCGTATCAGAGTCACATAACGGACTCTGGACTGGCTGTTTGCCTGCCCCATTTAGCAAGTCTGGGCTGCCAACGAATTGTTGTTAGTCCCAGTCCTGTAAGATACGGGCAGTTGTATTATGTATTGCTCTATAACCAACTGCCAATCAACACTCTTCTTCGGCACATGACGGCTGCCATTGCTACTCTTGGAACTGCTCCGTGCTTCTCGATCAAACGTCTAAATCGACTTACAAGTCATACACGGATCGACATCGTCACTTACAACGAATGAGCATAAGATCTAAGCTACGTCTTATCCTTCATTTACACAACTGACAGACCATCGCACGTACATATACTATGGATACCGTACTAGACTATGCTGCACATGCCCCGCGCTCGCATACATATTTTTTGCACTAAGCAGGGTTATTTACAGGCTGTGCTGTGCAAAGCATTCAGGCGTCTACTAAACAAGCCAGATTTGTTGACCGCTTGACTTGGTTGCATATTTTTATGGGACGTCCGCTGCAGCTAAGAAAATGTTGAAGCACACCGCACACAAGTCTGCGGCTCTATAAAGGCGAACCCCTATGCAATTCTTATTACAAAGGGCCGTGTAAGTGGCCTCTGGCCGCAGCAGCCTCCCTTCAGAATAGCTTCAGCCCCTATTCACAAATTACTTCTTATAAGGACGCGTTCGTTGCCCAGTTGTTGCGATGCAGGTAACAATGTTGATAAAGGCATGGTGAAACGGGTCAACAATTAGTTACAGCCTGCACATTCTCAGCATGCGCTTGATACTTGGACACGGATAGTGGACGCTAAAAGATGCGGGCATTGAATGTACATTACCTACATATATTTATGTGCCAAACCGTCGCCCGTGCATAATAGACCGTCGAGAACTGTACCAGCATAGCACCCAAGCGCACCGTTTTCCGAAACCGAAAACTCACAAAAAACATCATGACGCAAAGTGGCTTGACCTTACTAGGGCCGTCACTGCGACCAAGTGGACTCTGTTTACCCTACATGCCCAATTCTGCGGTTCGCTGTCATCTGGGTCTTACTTAGGATGGGGATTCAGACAAAAACCGGGTGGCCTCAATAACGGGCCACGCTGGCAATGCAAACGCATCCTAATGGACTCCTTGACTGGTTACTATCGTGAAAACTCGACGTAGCATTGCTTCATGTGGTCTCGGCACCGGATTCCCAGGTATCTGATTGGACAATTGGACATCATATTCGCAAGGGAGAAAGCGAGGGGCAGCTTCAACACCATCTGCAGTATAGTCTTCAGGAGAAGTCTCGTCTCATATGCACCTCCTCGCGAGGGAGGATCGAGATGAGCGATATTTTGCATACCATTGCAGTGAACCATCTTCAGCAAGCTCATCATTAGCCTCTCATCCCGTTGAAGCATCTCAGTCATCACGCTCGACTTCACCAAGCCACAATTCGGGCAATAACCAGCTTATCTCCCCCCGACGTCTCCACAAATTCATGGCAGGAGACAAAAAGTGAGACTGTCGAGATGTCGGTAATCTAGTAAAGTTCCATCTTCTCGAGATGAATGAGGCCATTTGGCGGCTAAATCTAAGTCAGTGGCGACGTTCTCCAAGCGTTGCTGAACGATAAAAGTCGATAGCTATTGTCCAGATCTGGACTTGGAAAGGGGGGTTGTCGACTTACTGGTATGAACTGTCTCAGCTTCACGCCTGCCTCCCTGAACACCCGGGCTGTATCGTTGTCCATGCTGTATGTGTGGGCGTAGACAACCTCACTGATGCCCACCTGACAGATCTTGATGCTGCATGTAAGGCAGGGACACGTGTCGCAGTAAAGAATTGAACCCTCGCGTATCCTTTCCCGTCCAGCCTCTAAAAGGGCGTTCTCTTCGGCATGTATGCAAAGACAAGTTGACAAGCCCACTCCTGAGCTATTGCCGTCATTACACCTCGGGCAGCCTCCGTCAGCACAATTCTGTAGTCCCCTTGGAGTTCCGTTATAACCAGTGCTGATAACCCTGCGCTCTTTGCCCACAAGAACACATCCGACCCTGCGCTTCATACAGTTTGAGCGTTGAGCAGCCAAGGACGCCAGTTCCATAAAGTAAGTATCCCAGCATGGACGTAGACGATCAGGGTTGGGAATATCTAGCTTTCCAAGGGTCGCGTAAAGGTGCGCTAAAGACGACGAGGTGTTGAGAAGTCTCACCACAGCACGCGAGATGAGGGGAGACAAGCCCTTCTGAGCATCATACAAGTGGATGTCACTCTCCGCGACAAAGTCCTCTAGGCTCATGTCAGGCCCTCCCGCGTGATTCTGTCTTGCTCGTTCTTGAAACCGGCGCCAGCGGACCGTCAATGGTGCGTCAACGGAGAGCAGCAAGAAGAAGGGCCGACGAAGGAAGACATCTAGAACAGCCTCTGTGGGGATGTCGGTAGTGACAAAGCGGCTGCGCCATCGCTTGGTGACAAAGTCCAGTAGTTCCTCTGGTGTGGAAAAGACATTCTGCGGACCATCCCGGAGGGTCAGCGTGGTTTCAGAGGACGACTTGTGGCCGTTGTTTGTGGTGAGCGCAGTTGAAGTTAGAGCGCCTTTGAAGGCTGCTGAGTCGTTTAATTGGGACTGCGACGGAGAGTCGGTGCCTTGACCCTCTGAGGAAGCTGAGTCCGTATCAAGCGAGGAATTGGAAGGCGCTGACTGCGATTGTGGCTGCAGATAGAGGTGTTTGAAGCCATGGTGTTCAACCAGATATTGGGCCACAGTCTTTTTGCCGGAGCAGATACCTGAGTTTCTATTGTAAGCTCATGAGCTCTCTTGATGGGGTTATGAGATAGATTTACTTCCACAGACACCGATGAGCATGTTGCGAGTCGGTAAAATTAGTTTATTTGACGTGTCTCGAATAGAAGTTTGAGAACAATGTATGATATTTTCAGCGTTGAGATTTCTGCATGGCCTTTTAACGCGCCCGTGTCGGCGACTATGGATCTTTAAGCGCGTCTCATAGGTAGGTAGGTAGTAGTAGGTGCTGTACCTAACGTGAGTGTGGGGTAATTTACACCGTTTGCAGGCAGCTACCTACTATACCTTACCTGAGGTACCTGCTGGCTCTTTTTCTTCTAGAAGGTCGGCCGAACTTTGAGAGCTGGATACATCTACCTTGTCAGCGGCCGACACGAGACGGCTGTCTTTCTATCAGTCCATCTTACGATTTTACAATATCGTCTTTTCTCGATCTCGATCTAGCGAGACAGTTATATATAGATACTATATCTGCGTTCCAACTATCCCGACCAAGGGATGTGCCCGAGATTGTGTCAGACACACAAATCTCTGATCAATGAGCTGTCAAATTGTCACATTCTTGTAGTGAACCGTGGAAATAAATCTGAACTGGTGTAGGCTTTAAGAACCCCTAGTTTTCCGAATGTGTGGTTGCGAAGAACATGCAACGTCTGTAGTTCGGGGTGATGGTAAATGATCCTCCGAAGGGTCGGGTCTTTGTTTGTTATCGTTGGCTTCAGTAATGAAAATTTCCGAATGTCCGTTGCTGGCCTATTTGGGTTATGGGGATATTTCTATAATTCTCCCTGTTTTCAAGTATGAGAACTCATAATTCACCCAGGTGGACAAACGTACACGGAGAAAGATTATAGATACGTAAATAGTCATGAGTAGGATGGCGCAAAACACATCGAACAAAAACGTTTGAATACTCTGCAACCTTGATAAGACCAGTGGTTATCAAGCTATCAACAGTGTCTTCATTAAAGTTGTGTTCTCATATACGCATCTAAATCCCAATGTCTTCCAAGTCGAGTACCAAAACACCTACCCTAGAGCACAGTACTGAACGTGGGGCAAGTGCCCAATGAGACCAGCGATAAGGCTCAACAAGGCAACTGATAAGTTAGGCCGTGTGGTTAGGTAGCCCAGGCAAGTACCCCGCCGTGGGGCGCATAGACAAGGCACCTTAGGTTAAGTGCCTGGCTGGGCGGCGGCACCTGCCTGTTTCCCTGATCGATAACCACTACATCATCTGTCAGTCCCGTCGTCTTGTGATGAGTGACCTGCTCATCAAGTGACAGCCTCACTGTGTCAGCAGCCCAGCCGTACAAGAACCATTACTTTGACTCCTCCAGAGCTTATTAACGATCGCAGCTGATTAGCATCAGTACAGAGTAATAACCTCTGAATCCCCCGTTCTGTCTGCCTGCAGTATTAAACCTTGTCAACTCTCGCCCATCCCGCCCCCGAGGTCAACCC
>JAAVUD010000024.1:0-67629 GCA_014898915.1 Fusarium chlamydosporum | reverse complement strand
CAGCAGGAGCAGCAACAACAGCAGGAACAGCAGGAGCAGCAACAACAGCAGGAACAGCAGGAGCAGCAGGATACTCCTGGCCTCTTACTTCATACCTTAAGGTAGGTAGCAATAAATAGGCACTCTAGAGGAAATTAACAACCATCCGATGCAAGTGTTTCCTAAAGGTGACCTAAAATTGACCTAAAACTTCTGTCACTGTCCTAAATCTTAGACGGATGTCAACACGCATATGTATATATATATACAGACTCACTATGATAAAGTTTCATTCCAAGGCCGCCTCCAGAACTGATTTTGCCAACTAGGCATACATCTAACCTCCGCTGGTGGCGAGGATACCCATTCGATCACACCGTCATCCTCTTGACCCTCAACTATATCCGACGCATATCCTTTGAGCTGTTTGATGTCCGCCGCCTTCTCATCTGAATATTCGAGGTTGACGCTTGGAACAACTGCAATCTTGCGATAACCCCTATACCAAAGATCCTTGCAAAGCAACGTTGGTTCACCCTGAACACACTCTCCAGCATGAATATCTCTGAACCTCAGACCATGCAGAAAAGGCGAAGCTTTGAATGCCGTTGCCCCATTCCAACAAGCAAACACTTGAAATGGCTTCTGGGCATCGTAACGCTCACGAGTTCCAGGATCGTTCCAGAAGAGGTTCCATGCGGAATTCCAGTTTCCATCCGAGCCGACTTCGAAGAAGGAATCTCCTTTTATAGTACGTGCTACCCAAACATCATAGAATGTAGGGTCTCTTCCAACGTATGTCCAGTCCATAGCGCATGTCATGTCTGCGTTTAGGTTTCGTTTCTGTAGCGCGAGTTCGAGAATGTCCTCCGCACAAGCGGCCACATCGTTGAGAAACAGGACAGTTGTATCGTCTGAAGCCGGCACCTTCTTCTTGAACAGCGGCTCAAGAGCCAAGTTGCGCAATTGAGCCAACTTACGAATGCGAGCGTCTTTTGCTGGATTGATCCTGGAGTTGCTGTAGAAATAAACTAGACCTAAGTCTTTGAGAAATGGATCAAGAGCTAATAGTATGTCAGACGTCCCATCAGGCGAGTTTCCTTCGACTATGGATAAAGCACAGCGATGTGGGCCCAGAAATCGTACTGCCTCGACGATACTTCCTAGTAACCGGGGAAGAATGTCTTTGCAGTTTCGTAAGTTGAGGGCGAAGAAGTAGTCGATTTTGTGGTCTGGGTTCTGATGAACCTCTTCTGACGCTTGTAATTGCAAGACTCTATAGCGGTCCAAATTCAACTGCGGACATTTTAGTCTTGGAAGAGCAGTTGATGTTGAGTTGAGTATAGCTGAGATGTATGGAGATATGCGCTCTGCTGATAATATTCTGCCTATGTAGAATGAGTACAATGGATTTCAGTTATGGGAAAAGTACAGAGGATGGTTACCATTTGAAATGGTCGGAGCAGGAAGAGAGGTTACAGTTGGGCTCGGTAGAGACGAAGTGCTTGGCTGCGCTTCTACGCTCGTTGCAGCCTTGGTAGTTGTTGAGCTGATCTCTTTATGCTCTATGTGTATGGGATTATATGAGCCAGTCGACCAAGTCAAGTGCTCACGTCCGAGATATAAGCTCGTAACGATTAACAAGAAACAGAAGGCTGCCAGCAGCGGTGCTGCAATCTTGCGAAGCATTTGGGCGAGTAATTCAGCTCGTGACAATGGAAGAAAAAGGAAGAAAGTGAAAATCGAAAAGAGTTAACAAACATCATTGATTCAGTGAGTGACAACCAACAGCCAACTTCCGCTAATAAGAGTAAGGGATCGCTGCATGGGCGTTCTGTAAGCGCCCGGCCTTTGACCCCGGTCGTTTTATCTTGCCGAGCCCCATGATATGATGTATAAGGCTGAGTATACTTTTTTGATAAACTTACAATCATACTCAACCCTTACATGCGAAGACAATCTGAGTATCACGGTTTTTACTCTTCTTGCTGAGCTGTTGTTCTACTAAAAAATTGCACGAAATGCGGCTTTTTTCTTTCGTTCACATACTATACATGGGTGAGGCTCATGATTAAGGGGCGATGTTGGTTGATCCCATGTCGCATTGACATCCTAGGACACTACCAACAACCAACAGATGGTGACCAAGTAGCTGACAGAGAATACCGATGTACTTTGTATACAAACTGTAGTTCAAATGAAGAAACAATGCCCAAAACCGCGTTCTGCTGTCTCAGAGAGTTATACTTGTACTATATGAAAAAGTAGATACCCGTATAATGATCTGAGTATAAGGTGAAAGCTTCGAAGAACTATCTTTGGTAATAATCATACACTGTAGGAAACTAATTAAAGGATATAATCATAAGACGGAAGAAAATCCTAAACAAGGAACGACCCAATCAAAACCTCAACGGATCCGCTCCAAGTTCTCGGGTCGGACTCAGCCAACAACACCCATGTAGGTAGACCATTGGAAGGAAGGATAGAATGCTGGCGACTTTGTGCAGAGTTGGAGAAGAGTAATAAGATAAGGCTACAACCCCTTTACTGTATTTACCAGAAGTTAGCCGATTCTATATCCGAGTTCCTTGCCTGTGTCTGCCGTCAACGAGTAATTCTCGTACATCATGAAGTCCCTTCAACTCTCTTGTCTTCTCATAGTCTCACAAGTCTGCGAGTCACTCGGCTTTGTTCTCCATGCGGCGTTTCCTCCCATGACCAGAATCCCTTTCGAAGCAGAACCAAGTAACCATATCGAAGCACCACATATTGAAGGACGAGCCATCAGTACAGAACTTTCAACATGCGGCTACCTCGATGGTGATCCAGACAAGCCTAGAACGGCTGACCAGAAATTCAACTGTCGAGTCGACACGAAGAACGGACTATGGGGCTTCTGCCCTACCACTGTCCTGACTGCTTCAGATTGTGGCCTCGCTGGCGCTTGCGTCGACGGAAGCTCTTGTTCTGATGGTTGTGGTATGACGGATAGTACGGACTTGACTACATTTACCTGGTATGACCATAGACAATATATCAAGATCTAGATAACTTTTCTAACTGAATGATAGTGACCGGAAGTCCTTCTGTTCCTTCGCCCTATTAACATTTGGCGTTGATCAGACCTACTCTTATATCGCCTGCGGTGCGAAGGCTACTATAGAGAATTACCTGGTCACACCCATCGAAGCAACTACAACAACTGCAGAGAAGATAACAGAACAAACCACTTCGCAAGAACCAACATCATCTGTCGTACCAACCGAGACAATATCGAGTACTGTCCAAGCAGCCGAGAATACTTCCACAGATACAACCAGCAGTTCATCAGAAGATGACTCTTCCAAAGACTCACCAAACAACCTCGGTGCCATCATTGGGGGCGTTCTTGGCGGGCTGGTAGTAATTTGTGCCACAGTGATCATCGCAATCTTCCTTCTTCGAAGAAATCGTAGAAAGGACGCAAAAGCAGATAGCCATGAGCAAGACACCACCAAGAGATTCTGGACGCGAAAGGAGGAGGTAAAGGAGCCACAGGAGCTTGAAGGCTACAATATTCAAGAGATGCCAGGAGATATCGAACATAATCAACGGAGCCCAGTAGAGTTGGCTGGTTAGACCGTGCAGTTAACACAATTGTTATAGTAATAAAGTGTCTCATAGGCCTCGCACCATATTGAAGATTCAAGAGGTGCACCATAGCTAAGGGTGATAGAAAAGATAAGACTACAGCTTAGGGTGTCAAAAATAAACAGCCTAGAGCCTTCTTCTAACGTGAGTAATATATTTCGTCTCCTGTTGTTGAGGAATCAAGTTTTCCATGACTCCAGGGTGTGGCAATGTCACTGGTGCAGAACAAAGATCTGGCATGAGAGTTCGAGCTAGGTGTGTCAAGTCTTTCAAGGAAGTGGATGTTAATAACATTAAACAGTGATGATGACCAGTATGTCGATGCTGATAAGTCTAATCAAGAATGCCCCAGATTTACTGCACAAAAAACTCCCGCCCATTCGTAAAATCAAGCCATCAATGCTCTCATCTTCATACATAAATTCATCAGCCATGGCCGTCGTTCATTCGTTTCCCCCCGTAACCCTACTCAAACAGGTGTCCAATCTTTCAGCCATGGGTGCGATTGCTTCAGTCCAGGGATGACGGCAGTGCTAAGACTGCGCTCTCCGACAATGTTACCAAGGGAGTGGTTGATCATGTGTAAAGTAGCGCGACGGGAAGGCTCACAGGCTACAGGAAGGGCAATGGCGGGAGGAATAGGCTCAAGGCAGTTAGAGGAAGTGACGATGGCAAGGTTATCTGGAACACTTGTATCAAAACGGTCTGTTTCTTTGCGGTAACCAGAATGCGTAAAAGGCTGAAAATCCGCATCGTCTCTTGACCACCAGGTCCAATGGCGGTACTCACGATGATGGCCGCGCTCAAGCCAGGGGTAGAGGTCAGGTTCGACTGCTTCTTTAGGGATTGACCCAAATGGACGCCAGCCATAGAAAAGAGGCCAAGGGTCGCGAAGAGTCATCGTATGTCGATGCTGTAGTAGAGCAGCTCTGGGGATGAATGCTTTGAGATCCTGGTAAGCAGTAGACGTGATGCTGTCCTGGTAAGATTGAGGGGCCCCGGTCCAAGCCGCAGTAACGATATCCGGACGAGACAGTGTATCGTAGGAACATCCCTCGTCAAGAGTGGTGAGATAGTGTTGGATGAATTCCAGGATTTTCGAATTGCCGAGAAGGAACAGGCCATGCCACCACATGGCAACACGTGGACGCCGCAAGAGGAAGATTTTGATCAGCATCTCGAAGTCACAGTAGTCGATAGCAGGCTGGATGGCACTATTGATGGCAGCCAGCCATGGGCTAACAAGGTTGCACTGGATCTCAGGTTGCCAAAATATGCTCCATAGCACTGACCCAAGAGCATATGGATGCATGCTCAGTGTCATGTAATAGCGTGCCTCTTCCGTATATCGATGAATGTCAGCGATTTGCCCAGAGTTCAATGGCATAGTCTTTCGCGGCTTGAGAGATGGCCTAGGGAGGTGTGGCTGTAGCTTTGCCATACGATAGAAAGGAATCGCGAGGGCTGCAAGGAAAGCAGCCTTGATAGGTGATAGAGGGCTTGGATCTGTGGATTGGTGGGACTCGTGTCCAATACCAAACAGGTTGCAAAACTCGATGAGAAGGTCAGTGGCCTCATTCGGGGTGGGAGGTTCAGCGTTGGGGTCGATTGAGACCTGTCCTTCAGTAGCAATGACGAAGCGCATATCGCCTGTGCATTGGGCATCCCATGGCGTATATGCACCCTCTTGGCCATCGGCGGCCCATCCTGGCCGTGGAGCCAAAATCGCACAAAGCCATTGAACGAGCTGCGAGGATGATCCTGCGGGGAGATGAACCAGAACATCGTTCTGATAAAGTTCTCCAACAGCGCAAATCGGAATCGGACGAATGCAAGAGCCAGTGAAATGAATCTTCCTGTTTTGTAGTTGCAGTAGTCGAGTGGAGAGAATATAGGACCAACACATAGTCAGGATTGCAAGCCCCTGAGGGGCATTGGATGCACCTGCTGTACCCTTTGGGCTGCCATAATAACAGCTGTTTGATTCTGAGGAGATATGGCAATCAATAGGTGATGGATAGGCAAGCCGGAAATACTTGGTAGTGCCGGTCACGTTGTCAAGGTCAAGACCCGCTCCGGCCTGAGCATCGGGGGCCGGGTCCGGATCCGGGATAATCCAGGTGGGGGCTCCGGCCAAGACACCGCTTGCCGGCACAGATTCAGGGAGCGGCGGCATATGCTGGAGCATGATGGATGGGTGAAGGCCGGTAGGGAAAGTCCCTCTTGGTAAAGCCAGAGCTTGACCGACGAGCTGATGCCATGTCTGACGGCCATTGTGAAAGGTGCGACGGATGTCAGCCTGTTTAGGGATCAAAGGATCCTCCACTTCATCAATGACAGCGAGAAACTGCTGCTCGTACAACGTAATACATGGCTGATTAGATGAAGAGGAGGGATCAGGGACAGTAGACGCAGTAGTCGACACAGTATTTTGAGAGTCTTTAGTCTGTGGGCCAGCGTTTGAATGGGCACTTGCATCTTCAGCCTCAGATACAACAGCAGCTTCAGAAAGGCCCGTGGCGATCGTGGAACTCCAATCAAGAGGGCGATCGAAACAAATATCCAGATCATAGTCACCCTTTAGGACCCAGGACCGGACGTGGTCCATTCCTAGGTCCCAAGTCATCTTCATTGTGGGAGGGAAAGAAGCTGAGCTCCTCTTGGATCGCCAACGAATCGGTGTAAGTGTTTGGAGCGACAACGGCCCACTCGATGAATGGATGTGGGATGTCTCGTAAGGATGACAACGAGTAAGAATAGGTAGGAACAGGAATAAAAGATGAAGAAGTAGGAAAGAAAAAGTAGAAAGGTGCGAGAGCTTCGAGGTAGATATGAAAGATATGGGGATAAGAGGACAGGGGAGAGTGTCACAAAGAAAGGGCTGAAGACTTGGATGGTTATCCACCCTGGAAGAGCTCGTTGTGTATAAGAAGCAAGTAGAGATGCAGTCAAATACTGTTTGCAGAATTTACTCGGGTTGGGGTGGGTATGACTGGACTTGGACTATCGATACACGGCGGGCCTCATCTCGCGCTTTACACTTGGACTTGACATCTGCTGTTTCTTCCATGCCATGTCCATCCTTGACATAATGTTGCTGGTATCAACATTGGTTGGACACGGAATGGCCTCAGCTGGTTCAGCTGGGGGGTGTAAGTGTAGCGTCTGGGCAGTCGAGTCAGGACAAAGAGGAACTTGACAGTTCAGAGATTGAAAAGATGGGAACACAGAGAAAGAAGGTCAGAGCATCAGAGACAAAGCACGGGAGGTTGCAGCAAATGTCATGTTAGGGAAAAGAACATCCCTGCTCAGAGTGTGGTTTAGCAGCATTTCTGCGACATAAAACACAGGAAACGGTGTTGTACGTATAAACAAAAGCAATTCTAGCACGGGGGGGAAACAAGGGTGTCACAGAGACAGGGAGCATAGTCTAACAAAGCGTGGAGTGATCACGAAGCGGAGAGGAAGCCGGAGAGGAAGCGGAGATGGCGGAGACAAGTTCGGTAGAAGCAAGATTTGAGTCTTGGAAATAGGCAAGACGTTGAAACGAAAAAGAAAAGAGAAGGGAAGGGGAAAAAACGGCAGACGTACTGTAATAGAGACAGGCTTCAGGTAGGGATGAATATCTTTTAGTGAGGGTGGAAGATGATGGGGCATTCAGCACGGGGCATGGACAAGGGACATGGCGACAGGGATTGTGACTTCCTCTTCGCTTTTTGTTTCTTTTCTTTTTCCTTAGCACCTCCACACGCAACGCAATCGCACCTGCACCTTCCCGGAGCACAAGGAAAAGAAGGAGGATGAAGGAGCAGAGGAACTTGAAGCCGGGGCAGGAGCAAGAGCAAGAGCAGGAGCACTCCCCACACGGCTGTTGTCTGTCAATTCAGTTGCGGCGTAGGCAGGAAGGAAGATGCCGCTGTACCTACCTACGGGTAATGTACGCTGTAGGTACCTACTAATTTCTTGCATCTACCTAAGTACTTTTAGTCTCTTTTGTTACCTTAGTACTAAGTTATTGCTTTTGCTTGTCAAACTGTGAGACGAGACCATGCAACCGTTGACACGGCCAGGCCCTTTGCTTGCCGTAGAAATTCTCGACATTCGATTCACTGACTCGTCTGTGCGTCAATTACCTCCCGAGATCGTCATTGCCTGTCAAAATCCGAGTTTACCGCTTCAAGGGTCTTTCTTGACTTTTTTAACACCGGAATAATGGATCCCCAAATCCTCGACCTTTCAGCTGGGTCAATAAACACCATCCCACTAGCAGCCCGGTGCGGTGCCTCTAAGCTGCAGATGGCCTCGGCTCGATCAAGATATGTCATATGGGTCCGAGAGCCTCTATGTTGGTTGCACACACCCGCTGGTGCTGGTATGTAGATGCCCACCGCATATTCACTTTTGACTCGGCATTTCAGCGCAGCGCAGGACAAAACAGCGCATAGCATCAGCATCATCTGCATCCCGTCAATGCAGCTAGTACTGGGGTGTTCTGCCGTAGCGTTGCAGTGCGGGATCTGGGTTCGCAAACCGGTCCAATCTGTCAGTGAACCACCAGCGTCATGATGCGTGTTAGTGAGAGCCAGCTGGTGATCGCCACTGTCACTTGTTGATTATCTCGTGGACCAACTGCCCGGCTGGCAATTGTCACTTGAGACAACGGCTTGTGCGTACATACATGCCTGTATGCGTACATCGGCAAGACTACGAATTTGGTTATACAAGACAATGCAGTAAGTAACCTACCTATGTGAAAAAAGAAAAGAAAAGTTGGGCAGGCAGATATGGAAAAAGAAATCATGGCAAGTCCCTGGACCCGAAAGTCCTGGATAACCATCACAGTACGAGCAGTGCCCTAGGCGCTGCAAAGTCAGAGTAACTCATTGAAAGGAATCAATTCGACAAGGGCAACCACGCCATGCCTATTGTTGTACAATGTCGCGAAGCACTCCATCAAAAGTGTGTTTCTATCCATGGTATTCCCGGCACTCTCAAAATATGGACTCGGCTTCTCCCGCTCATCCTAGCTTCCCTGCCCGTTGGGATATCCGCCGCATGTCAAGTAATAGGTACATCAACTTAACTCACATTACAGACACTGCACCAACTCTAATCGGAATTTTGCTCGTCTCTTTTTTTTTCTTCTGCATAGCCTACCATGCGTAGATCAATCCTCCTCAAAGCTTCATTCCCGCAGTCAGCCTCAACTGTGAACTTGTACGATACTTGCTGTACGGGAAATTGACAGGCATTGATAGCGGTACGTTTCCGAGACACTTCTGTGATAGGCTAGTCGCTTCGGAACATTTTCCAGGGTCTCAGAAAAATTCCTATCACATCAATCAAGCAAACAGCATAATCCTTCAGCCAAAATTCCAAATCACCAGCATTTGATTGCCTGTAAGTTTGTCATGTCGAATCATTGCTAATTTCTTCTTTGAAGCCACATGTTTTACTTTGCGACGTGGCACAAGGCGACTGACTCTGTTACAATAGGTTCTGCAGCGTCCACTATCGTTCTATTCTCGAGCGCAAACTACAGTCGCCAATAATGAAGAGCAAGCGCGCAAGAGAGGCCACCGAGGCTGACGAGAAGCCTGTTGTCCCTGTAGATGCTGAGGCACCCGCCAAGAAGCGCAAGCGTGAGGACGATGGCGCCGACGTAAAGAAGGCCAAGAAGGAGAAGCGAGACAAGAAGTTCAAGAAGGAGTCGCGCAAAGAGCGCAAGGAGAAGCGCAAGGACCTACAAGACCTCCCCGAACAAGACGACGAAGTCGAGGATACCGAAGATACCCCTATGGCCGGTGCGGACGACAAGCCTACCGATACCAATGTAGATGTCGAAAAGTCTACAAAGAAGGATAAGAAGAAGGACAAGAAGGCCAAGGCTGGCGATGAGGAGACACAGCAGCAAGATGCCAGTGCCGATGCTGAGACCAAGGACGATTCCAAGAAGAGCAAGAAGAACAAGAAGAAGCAAAACAAGTCAGCAGACGCAGCGACAGCCAACGATGAATCTGCCGGCGCAGAAGCGGACGCAGCCGATGCCAACACCAACGGTAAAGCGGACCGTCATATTGTCTTTGTCGGCAACCTGCCCTTCACCGCCACCGCCGAAACCATCAAAGCCCACTTTGCCTCATTGAACCCTGTGGGTGTTCGCTGCATGAGTGATCCCAAGGACTCTAAGCCCTGCCGTGGCTTTGCATTTGTCGAATTCGCCAAGGTCTGGCATATGCGAACATGTCTCGATAAGTTCCATCACTCCGAGTTCTCGGATGGTGTTTCTTACCCGCGTCGCATTAACGTCGAGCTAACGTAAGTTTCCTTTTCTTTTGTTCCATCTTGAATACCGCGTTGCACCCATTTCATGCCCGTTGCTCTACAGCCTGATTTGTTTCTACAATACGATCTGTGTAACACCCAGTGTGGCTAGTCTTGCTTGACTCGCGATCAAGACCTGACCGACACTCTCATGCATGGACAACAAAACCTATACCAGTCTTCTTATACAGCAACACTAACCTTTGTGTAACAGTGCCGGCGGAGGTGGAAAGACAAAGCAGCGTCAGGAAAAGATCAAGGAGAAGAACGTCAAGTTAAACGAAAACCGTGCCAAACGTATTGAGCGCGAGAGAATCGCAAAGGACGAGAGTGCTAGGGCCAACGCTGATAGACGTCCGGCCGGCGATGACGGCATTCACCCCAGTCGACGTGCTCATGTTCCCGGTAACGGCCGATAGGTGCGGACTTTCTTCAAAGTGCTTGAGGCGCGGATAGAGAAAATGGGATGGTAGTTTAGCGATATTCACATGCACGCTCTAATGAATGATATCGGAGTCGGATATATAAAAGTTGTGCCTTTCCAACATATTGTGTGGGGGGTACCCAGGAAGGATCATTAACCTCATGAATATCGATAATGAAGGATGGAGCAGTTGCGCTGCCTTGAGGTTTTACCTCTTTATTTCAAATTAAGACCGATATCTGCATCATTGAACGAGTACGCTCAACTTCACATGGCTCATAGCTCGCAGGAATGAATAAGCTGTTGTTCTTTTATTCTTAATAAGGACAGACATATAATCTATAGAAGCTTGCATATGGACCTTTGACATGAAACCAACAGAATCCGATATTGTAGAGCAATCCAATCTTGTTTCAAAGAAATATCCACCACGAAACCAGCTTGCTAAACCATAACGATACCGAACAGAAGAGGATCCAAAGCAGGATTCCAAGCACTTATTGAACAGATCTAACAGCGATCAATCCTCATCAGCGAAATATCACAAAGCAACAGTCCAAATGTCCAAAGTGCAGTGCAGTGCAGTGCAGTCCGGTTCTTGAATTACTGGCAAAATCGGTATAAACTCCGCGAGGAGGCGACACCATGAGATATGAGCAAATAGAGTAAAATAGAAAATAGCAACGGTTGGAAAACCTCACATAACCGCAGATAGAGAAAACCCAAAAGTCATTCAAGAACCGCCTCGCAAATAAAAGCCATCGTCATATGCAGTTGCTGCCATTCGCATGATTGTTTGCGTGTCTGGATATCGTTCCGGGTGCAGCAGATAGATAATGGGCTTGCTGAAAAAAAGATGCAATAACCCCCAGCTTAGCCCAGCCCAACCGTTCCCAGGGATATCTCGTCAAGACCGCCGTCTTGTTATCGCCAGATGCCGTGCTTGTTAAGCAACCGTCCAGAAATGTTTCATGTCGTTTCGCGTCGTCCAGACGCTCTCGTTGATAAACTCAAACGCGCGTGTGCCATACGCGCGGGAATAGCGTTCATTAGATGGATATCTACAGGATGGAGCACTTGTTCTTCTTTTGCTTCGAAGGTGTGGGTCGAGGGTTGAGAACAGCTCTAGATTGATGTTAGATGCGCACGGAAGTGAAGGATGACGGATTGGAGCTTACCGAATGGCCTCGTCGAAAACGCTCTTGAGGTTTCTTTGGGTCAAAGCAGAACATTCAAGGTACTTGTAAGCCTTAATCTCCTTGGCACAGGTCAGGGCCTGCTCATATGATACAGGCTCCATGCGCTTTTGTCGAAGCGACTCGAGGGTAGATGCGTCCTCTCGAAGATCGAGCTTGGTTCCGACAAGGATGATGGGAATGTTGGGCGCATGGTGGTCGATCTCGGGGTACCACTAAAGGAGTGTCAGCAGAGTCGAGATGTGGCGATAATTGCATTCAATTTACCTTAGCCTTCACGTTGTCGAATGATGGAGGGCTGACGATGGAGAAGCAAATGAGGAAGACGTCTGTCTGAGGGTATGAAAGGGGTCGCAGTCTGTCGTAATCTTCCTGACCAGCAGTATCCCAGAGGCCAAGGCTAATAGGCTTGCCATCTACCATAACACTCGCTGAGTAGTTGTCGAAGACGGTGGGAATGTATTCGCCAGGGAATGCATTTGTGGTGTAGGAAATGAGTAGACAGGTCTGGATGCACAGTCAGCTCAAGCTTCTTGTCAAGATAATAATCGCGTGGTAAGCGACACTTTGTTGTCCGACGTACCTTTCCAACAGCACCATCACCAGTCACCACACACTGCAGCAGCGGTCAGCCAACCAACCAGGTATTGGGTCAGGTCACCAGCAGCTCAACAAACCTTCAATGATTGCACACCGGGCTGAGCCATTGTTGCGATCGGATATGAGAAAAATAGGAGGAATTGGGTATATAGTCGAAGAGTATGGTCGAAGGGAAGCGCAGCAAGTTGTCTAGTCGAGGGGCAGATGAGGATGGTCAAAGCGACGGACTGTCGTGTCTGTCCGTAGATGTACTGTAATGCAGAGCAGAGCAGGCAGAGCGCAGACTGGAGAGAGGGGCACGGAAAGGGACTCGAGGCCGGATAACGGAACAAGTGCGACGATGACGATTTGCGATGCGACAAATAGCGACAAAAACTCGAATGGATCCTCAGGTGAGTTTCACAGCTGCATAAAAAGATAGGTTAGAGAAGAAACTTGACACAAAACCGAGGTGTAGTTCACGCGTTTTGTGCCGCAGAAGGTGAGGCCACAGGAGGAGGTTCAACGATGGGAGCTGATCCACCTCTATCAGTATCAGTGGACTAGACTGGACTAGACGCCCCCCAAGCCCAGCAAGACCACGAGAGAGGCGCCCAGGATAAGGGCGCCGTCCACCAGTAGCAGCCTCTAGGTCGAGTAGCCACCTCCGGTGCCACCTCAGGTTGGTGTTGGGGCCTGCTAAAGTCCCCTGCTAACAGCAATAAGCCAAGACCTAGCCTTGCCGACGAACTTATCCATTAGGATAGTCGCAGCGCAGCAGCGAGTCCATGACCATCAAGAACAGGCTCGTTCCAGAGCTGTAGGCGCCTTGAGGGTTAGGGGTGGGGGGGAATATTCAAGGGCCTCGAACCAACCAAGCATGAAGGATCGGGGGTAGATTGAGCTCACCTGCTATATTGTTGTGTCTTTTTGCGGTAAGGATTCGTTCTTGATGGCCGTCTTGGCTAGGAAGATCTCTCGGTTGTGGCTGGGGAATGATTTTATTGATGCCGGATTGGACGAAAGAGATGAAAAGTCCGAGAGGTGCAAGGAGAGGATGCGAGGGAAGATGTGTAAGTTTCAAGAACAAGCTGAATCAAAAATGTATCCAAGCAATAATAACAAGAATGATTCTTTGAAGGACACAGCGCGGCTATGAAAGTACTGTAGGTGGCTAGGCTATTGTGGATGCAGCAGGTGAAAGGCAGGTAGGTAGTGGAGAGGCTACCTACAATAAAGCAAGGGCAGCACAATGATTTTCAGGTCAGCCTCCAGCAAAAAAAAGAGCAACAGCCCCTCACATATTCTCTGAGGCGAGGTGGCCGGATGATTGTGAACCGGTGGCAGGGGGGCATTAAAGGATCAGTCAGGCTTTACGGTTTCATTCACTTTGATATTGATGTTTAGAACAAGGGTTGTTTTAAAGCTTGACAATAGGTAATTACCTAGTTTAATAAAGAGGCCGTCGGGAATCACTTCATAGGCACATAGGTAGTGAGAAGACTCAATGAAGTGGAACTGATGATTCTAGATCAGAGGCCAAGACAAAAGTTGACATCATCAAACTATCAGAAAACAAGATGCGTCACGATGTTTACAGCAAGGATAATAAAGAGGTTGGAGATAAAGATATGGATTCAGGGATAGGGATGCTAGGATACAAGCTCAAAAGTCAATGAAACCTCCACCTAGCGATTAGACCCTTGTTTAGAGAATCGGAGCATTTCACTGCCTATTCACAGCTATCAATATAGTTATCAAATCGAAAACCTCCCCCATCTCAATGACAAGGATCGATAGCTCAGTGGTACGAGCGAGGGATTGCAGATCCCTAGGTCGCGTGTTCGATCCACGCTCGGTCCTCATACCTTTTTTTTCTTTGTTGCCATTTTTACCATCTTACCCAATACGCAATCCATCGTCTTACACATCTTACATGTAATCTTTCCTCCTCTTTTGTTACTAGCAACTATAAGCTTACAAGTTAATCTTACTTATATCTAATAAACTGATGCCCCAAAGGGATCCTTTTTCTATATTACATTTGTGTATGTTCTCAAAATCACGCCATTGTACTTCAACACTGACACCCTGATAGAGCTTGTATTATATCCCGCATGGCTTCGGGTTTATTCTCCAACTTTTCTCCATGGCATATTCCTGCGGTCCTTATAGGCACTACATTTACACTCGGTGGCCTTTTACCTCTCAAATGGCCTGTTCGGGCCATACGTGAATATGGGCTACCAGAAGGCATCGCCAGGTCGGAACCTGCGCACATAGCTTTTGCAGTCTACGGCAGTCGTGTCTCAGCTTATGGTCTTGCCATATGGCTGTTCTACTTACGTCGCCAATACCATGTTGTAGATACGTTGATGAGCTTGCTCTTTTGGTGGGGTGTAGCAGACTTGTGGATCTGCTTGAAAGCAGGTGCTCCAGGAACAGGTATCTGGAGGTTTACGGGCAGTATTGTGCTTGGCGGTTGGGGATATCTTGGATCAACTGCAAAGGGATCTTTGTAGAGATGTATGGCATCTGGCGATGTTGAGATGTTGAGATGTTTTGTTCAAGATTCGTGACCATTGCCAAGCTACCCAAAGACAATTCACGAGTTTCAGCACATATCTTTGGTAATCACATACAAAGACACAATATATATATATGATGCATATATACAGTTATAAGATCGAAGCTCGAAGCTCGACGTAATAACGTTTCTTATCGATGATGTGAAGCCGTGAGTGTTCTTAAGCTGTGAGTGTTCTTAAGCTCTCGTTGATACGGAGCTTTAACTTGTAGTGACGTGGTCCGTGCGCTTTGCAGAACGGAGGGTCCATCGTCGCGTGCTGTACTGTTCCTGTAGTCGCGTTTCTGCGTTTCTGTAATGGCTAACATCATCATTGACATCCAATTGGATCAATAGCTTCATCCATAAACAAATCGACAAAACGTTGACCAATATAAAACACCCACATCGTATGCGTTACATAAGTCGATATTTTTCATGAAAATCTCATCCTGAGACACCGCCAGCTATTCGAGCGGCATTCGCTCCTTCAGCTGCTCCCGGCGCATCTAAACAAATCACACAACCATGTCAAGTCCAATACCATCACCGGCCAGAGCGGCCTCGCAACAAACGCCAGCCCGAACTCCTTCAGGAACTCCTCGCCGAGCAATCAGCGCCGAACCCTATTCTGCTCGCGCTTCCATCCACACACCTCTCGATCGCACTGGCGCTCGGGACCTGCGCGCCTCTCTTCGTCGGGGCACTCCTGCCTCTGCTGGTCGATCCAATGCGCCAACTCCTCATGCCAAAGCCGCTCGCCGGCTACTCGACCAACGCCGAATAGCAATGTTTACTCCTGGGAAAAAACGCAGACAAAGCATGATGCAACAGAGAGAAACACCGCGGGGTATTCTGCAAGACCTCAGTCGAGCCCTAGCACCCAAAAGCCAGCCGATTCAATATTCTTCTTCTTCGTCACCTGGAAACAAGCAAAGCTCGTCGCCAGAACAGCAGGAGCAAAGCAACCTATATGACGACGGCGACGACGACGATGATGAGTTCCTTACCCGACGGCCTAGACTTTCATTGCCCATGGATGATGATGCTTCTAGTATGAGCTCAGATATACCCCCGCCACGACTGTCACAGCTGGAAGAGGATAATTTTACGGTGCAATCAATTGAGATGCCTCGACGATTTGTAGACAATTCCCGATTATCTCAGGGTAGCCCAGGAAGCGAGCGCATGAGCGACTACATCAGCAACGAACTTACGGAAGATGGCATTGGTCAACAATCGGACTTTTTCCCTGGTTTCCTCGAAAATCTCGAAGCGGGGGCTGGCGGAGACGATGTCTCTTTAGAAGCGTAAGTCACCACGGAGCCTTATTGACAGTGCTGCATTGACTAATCCATGATCAGATTTGAAGCAGACCTAACCCGGCGGATGACAGAAGGTAGAGGAAGCGACTTTAATTTGGATATTCCTGAGGGTTTAGATGAACAAACCGTGTTTCAAATGTCTGACCCAGCCGATGGGCTTCAGCAAACATCTCCCATTGTTGATCAATCAGTTGCAGAAGCAAGAGGCGACGATGCTCAGGCTCATCAGCAAGGTGTAATGCTCGGCTCTGATTCTGATGGTGGAGCAGGCGACTTTGGTATGGATGGCTGGGACTATGACGAGGGGGGCATAGACGACCACAGCTCAATAAACGAAGAGCCAGAGCAGGCTCAGGAGCCAACAGTTACAGCGGGAGTACATCACATGCCAGCTGATGACCGGCTACCCCGTGGACTAAAGGCAAACAAAAAGCGAAAGCGGATCTCACAACATGGCATCGAATACCCGTCACTACCTCCAGCTTTTGTCAAGAGAGTGGCACAGACGGCTCTCCAATCATCAGGTCTAAGCAACCAACGTCTTTCTGCAGAAACGCTAGATGCCCTGATCCAGTCCTCGGAATGGTTCTTTGAACAACTAGGCGATGATTTAGGAGCCTACGCAGATCACGCCAAACGCAAGACCATCGAAGAGAGCGATGTCTTGACACTCATGAAAAGGTATGTTATCTCTGGGTATCGGCTCCTTATTTGTTTGGTCACATATTCTAATATCGTACAGACAACGCCAGATTGGACCTCGTTCTTCCATGTTCTCTCTAGCGCAGAAACACCTCCCGAGAGAACTCCTGCAAGACCTGAGAATGCCGGTGCCGCAACCTATCAAGCAACGCAAGGCAAAGCGTGTGTCTGATCAAGGTGACGAAAGAGAGGTTGCAGAGTATACATGAGTTCTACATGATGTGCATGGTGCAATTTACAATTTACAGGCCCTTTGAACGGGCTACACGACGAGCAACGTCGTTTGCAGGCTTCTTGACCACCATCCAGAGCATAATGGAGGTTGCGAAGCACAGACCATACCTGAGGACGAGGTTAGCATGCTGGCTCAAGCTGCCATGATAGAAGATACCACTTACCAGGTAAAGATATACTGAGCATGGTTGTTTCGGAGATTGACCTCTGCGGGTCGGCCATAAGGAATACCCCGAGATTCCCAGTCAACCATTTGCATGAACTCGGGTTCTGGTAAAAATTAGCAAAGACGTCATGAGATATGAAGGATCATGAGGATAGACATACCCATAGTAGCCTCAACCCAAACAGGCTGACTGCCGGTCAACTCAGCCATCTGCTTTACATCCGGGAAATAAAACATGCCCTTCTCGGGTTGATTATCGGGCGTAAACATATTCTTCTTCCAGGGCTCTCTCAAGAGTCCCTCCACTGTGACTTCGCCGGTCGGCAATCCATCAGGTCTTGTCCTCTTGTCTCTGTGCTTCTTGTCGATCCATCCTCTGTTGACCAGAATTGTTGTGCCATTCTCACGCTCTAACGGCGTAACCACCATGTATCCATCTGTACCGTCACGCATGCGCGGTCCGATGAGCATCTCCTGATCATGTCTGAAATGGCCCTTTGCTACCACGCGGCGGTAGTCGAAGTCGTGAATGGCATCAGGATCAATGGTAGGTGGGAGAGGTAGAGGATCGCGGATAAGACGGTCTTCGAATTTGGCGATGAGTTCGGATTTCCAGCCCAGACGTTGGACTTGCCATGTTCCGAGGATAAAGGCTGTGACAGGGATGATAGCTGCATGAATTAGTCTATAGTCAATTCAATTGACAAGTATTGGCCCTACCGAGGATAATCAGACCAGGTCCATGGCGTTTTCCTACGCGGACAAGCTGGGGCGGGCCATCTAGAATAGAGACGAACTCTGGGTCGTCGGCTGAGGGCTGCTGCTTTTTGCGACGGAAGAAAGAGGTTGTGAAGTTTCTCCTTGGTGGTGCATTGACGAATCTTGTGCAGCGAGGGACTTGTCTTGAGATGCGCAGACTGCGCAGGAGAGTCTGTGGCGCATTCATTGTGTCTGGTGGCGCATTGAAGTTGTCAAGATGCTGCTGTGATAATAGTAGACGCTCTCAGTAGGTAGTCTAGGTAGTTATGGATGGAGCTTTGGTGATGATGATTGTGGTGGGGAATAGACCCACTTGTTGAGTACCCTGGACTTGGAGTTGGAGAAGTTGCAGTTGTAAGTCACCACCACATGACTGTTACCTACCTACCTACATGAGGGTGCCTACCAAACCAGACGAAGTTTTATTCTTTCTTAGGAGAACTGGTAATCAACAATCGTCAATACAATACATCTAAAACCCCCAGATATCTGAACAATACAAATATATCCACATAGCCTCTTCAAGATTTATGAGTACGCACATCTTTGCCTCTAGCTCATGCAATGAGTCAGATGTTTCTATTGAACAACACATCTTATGGATGCAGGGAGCTGTCAGAAACTCTCCAAGTTTGCTAGACTTAACTTACGTCTAATGCCACCGGTTTATTTAGGCCAATGATGATCGACCTCATGCCACCCAGAAGAGTGCCCAGTTGAGCCAAGTTTCGAGACTAACGTTAGGTATCTCTTAGCCATAAACCAACAACAACTAAACTATCTAAGGTAGATTTCCAATAAATTTACTCCCTTTTTCCAAATAATCAAGATTTTTTCTTGAAAACATCGTCATCATCTGAGACATTTGACGGTTTTATGAGTACAGACCACGCCACAAGTTACTTGAGTACTGAAGACACAACTGTGCCGTAAACACCAACTTCATCACCAAATAATACAGCCAAGTCGCATTATTCATGGAAAATCACAGAAACAAAGTACGGCCTGGAACAAAAAGCTGCACAGAATGTCGACGTCGAAAAGTGAGCTGTGTTTATGGCGAGCGTCAAAAAGAGTGTCGTCAGTGTATAGCTCACTCTCTACTTTGCCAGACGCAGCCAGTACCACCACAATCTTCCGATGACAAGGATCAAATAATCAAGGAGTTAAACCAATTCGTTACTCAAGTTGAGTCACGCATGGTTGAAATGCAAGCAGCTATCGAAATGTTGACGAGTCAACTTGACAATCGTGACACTGCTGGCTCTGCTGACTCCTCTGGGAGCCTATATCAGCACGAAGAGGTCCATAACACACCAGAGATATCGCAATCACCACGTCCCAAAGAATACCCAACATCAGAATATGCGCCTCAAACTTCTATATCGCAGTTAGAGCTAATACCTGACGATCTTCTCCCTAATCAAGCGACTCTAGAAGGGATATTGGAATACGCAGGGGGTCAACTTCACCAGTCTTGGATGTTATGGCCATTTTCAAGGATGCAAAACTACCAAGACGAAATCCCGGAAGGCTTTTGCAACCCTGATAAGAGATTTGATGCTGGATTTCCCATGGGCAACGCCAAACAAGCGATGTTGTTTATTCATGAGTCAATAAAGTCGAGAGATGTGGGACTTATATCCAGATGCCTAATTTGGATCTGTCTCCTCGTCTCCGAATTACCCAAAGTCTTTGAAGATGTTGAGACTGGCTTACCTCTCTGCCAAGAGGCATTGATCGATCGTTTTCTTGCCCAAGTGTCGATCTTTTACATCGCCGATTGCACGCCAGCCTGCAGTATCGACTCCATCGAAGCACTGGTTCTTCAATACGAATTATTCATCTCTATCGGTCGCCCCAGCAAAGCATGGAAATGTATCAGAACGGGCATCGAGAATGCCATGTTGCTAGGCCTTCATCTACCTAACCGACAAAGCCTCTATGGAGGCGTGTGGGAGGCTTTATGGATACGAGACCGACAAATATCCCTTATTCTAGGCTTGCCGTATACGGTACCGGAGAATCTCACACTCAACGCTACAAGAAATGTACATTCATATCCCGAGCTTGATGCACTCCGGAAAATCGCCTCAATAGCAGGATGTATCAGCGACCGGGACCGAATGCGTCAAGATACCCCTTTCCACACAATGACTCGAATCGTCGAAGAGATGAGGGAGTTAAAGATCATGATTCCAGATGAAGTGGGTACAAAAGCTGACCTTGAATCAGAGCAGTCTTTTACCCAACCACTCGGGCATGCCATTCTGAGGCTCTTTAAGCATACTATCAACACCATGATCCACTTGCCTTATTCTCAGTTTGCAGGCTACGACAAGCAATTCGAGTATACCAGGGTCGAAGTTTTGGAATCAGCTGAAGGGGCGATACAAGCTCATCAGGACATCAGAGATATGCAAGACAGACCGGTGAAGTGTGATCTGTATGATTTCCTTGCGTTCAATGCCGCTGTCATTCTCGTCGCAGACTTGGCAGCAAAAGAAACTCCTCGATCAACAGAAGAAGAACGCCGCATCTGGAGCATTATCAGGGAGTTAGTCAGGAGACTGAGAAAGACGGGTGAAGTATTGGAAAATACAACGGCCAATCAGGCAGCTGATGTACTTGAGAACCTGCACGCTGCATGTAAAAAGAGGTTCCGGGGCCAGTTGTACCAAGTGACAATACCGTACTTCGGGAGGCTTAAGATTACCCGATCTACGGAGCAGCATACGGACTCGGAGGCCATCACGACTACCGTCGAACTTGAGTCGAGCGTGTATACTTTCAGAGTGCCGAACGAGTATTTAACGGAGAAAGAACTAGCCGATGACTGGAGCGCTGGGATAGAAGCTGAGTTGAACTATGGGTGGAGGGGTGTCTATGTATTCTCAAATCCAGTTCACAAGACGCCTTAGAGAGCAGGTCTTTTAGATAGTTATAACCCTATTACAAACCTTGGAGACAAACGTTTCTACTGCTTCTCAGAGCGGATGGGTACTGGTATTGTGAACAATGGATATACATTACGGCTGCTTTTGTTTGGGATTGCTGTGCAAGCTAAATCGTCCATGTAACTCCATAAGTAGATTGACATTCTTAATAATAACTAATTGCCAAGTAGATTCAGATGTTGGTCTTTCTATCAGTTTATATATGGAAAGTATACAATGCAGTAATAAGCCAACTGCAACTTCAGAGTAAGGTGTATAGTCACTGACTTCGAAGATAAATGGGAGTACCTTTCCCAAGCTCATGTACTGAGTTCATTATATTACTCTCCCCAGGAAACGAAGTAAACAATCTTGCCGTCATGGTAGCTTCCCCAAACAACGACGGGTAGTTTTCAATTCAGATGGCTTACCCTGACCAATCCGATTTTCGGACTACAAGACGTGACCAGACAAACAATTGCTTTTTCGGCTGTGATGGATAGCCAATAGCCATGTAACATAAACTGCCACATCCCCCTCACTCGAGATCCATGGGCTTTTCGTTCTGACAACATCATCACACACACACACACTTACATACCCAACTATCTCTCCCACAATGGCTGCCTGCAAGACTTGCCAAAAGACAGAACCAGAAGTATCGCTTAAGCGCTGTGCAAAATGCTCTTCAGAATCCTATTGCTCTCGAGAATGCCAGAAGGCTGATTGGAAAACCCACAAGAAGATCTGCGGAAAGCAAGGGTCTTCTGCTTCTGCCTCTGGATCAAGTGCAGGACCTGGCACGTTCCACATGGGTGGATCAGGCGGATCGCCGCCAAAGGGGCTTGATCAACCTATCCCGGACCCCTTTACTCGCCTGGACAACGGTAAATATCTACACAACCGCCCTGAGAAGGATGTATATCGCCTTCTTATCGACACTTACCGCCTGCGTGTTGAGGACATTTACAATCTCGAAGGCGAAGCCATGGACAATAGTCTCTACAGCGGCGCCGATGATGGCCTGATCGGCTTCAGAGAGTTCCTCCAAAAAGTATCAACTAAAAGGGGGCTTCTTCCTTCTTGGTGGACGCCTGAAAAGCAGGAGTGCGAAGAGTTCGGTATGAACTCGTCGAAGCAGAATCTCAAGTTTGCGACTGATAAAGCCGACATTATTGAGCACTACAGAGACTCTCAGTTTCCCATGCAGCTGCGTATGCTGGGCGAGGCCGTCTATGGCAATGCCCCTGGTGGAAGTGATGGCACGCCTATGCGCAAGATGTTGGCGGCGATGGAGGGAGGAGGAATGGAAGGAATGCAGGGAACTATGCTGGATGTGTCTCGTTGGCGTTAAGAGTGACGCTTCCGAGCGTCGAGAACATTCTAAGCCTCGGCAGAGCCATGCTACGGTTTTTGTGTATGTATGGAAGCGACAAGAGAACACCGGTGAGGTGTGGTTGGATACAACACAACCTCTTAGCCTGACTTTTGATAACCAAAATGGAGTCATCTACATATATGGACACGGGATCTTCTGTTCTTTCTCTATGCCTTTGTCGAGGGGGATGTGAATAACGCCGAGAAGGTACAAGAGGTATGAAACCAAATCTCATCTGACTCATTATGAAACAGAGTATTATCAGCTCGAGGATAATCTCAAAGTTAGGTTCATTCACTAGTTAGCTTCTCTATTGTTCTTGAGACCATGCCCTCAATTTGTTGCCATCTCCGTCTCAATAGCTCCCTCTGACTACTTGATCCACCTTCTATCTCGTCAATGTCATTCCGAGTTTTCTCGATGACAAGCAAGAAATCTTTCAAAGCGCCCAACAGAATTTCGTCCACTTCAGCCTGTGAAGATCGCCCCTCATCACAAGCGTCAAAGAAGCGTTGCCACTGTCCTGGGGAACAACATAGCATACGCAATGCGACTTGAGTTCTATGACAGCCGAGGGTCTGATCGTCGAGTGTGTATCTGCCAAGAAAATCGACGCTTTTCAGCTCAGCTCGCTGTGTCTTGTTGAGTAGTGGTAATATCACTTCATCCAGGTACACTTCGTCCCAACGATTTGTGTCCAGTATGAAGCCGTATTCTGTCAAGAGAAAATCGTTCGAGTGGGCACCGTACGAGACGTAGACTTCATCGCCTTGTTTGTATACTCGGTCTGTTTGGACACTGTATCCAAGAGCAGAGTAGACGAGTTTGCATCCTTGATCAGCGTGGTTGAAAAGGTCGGCAGTTGGCATGCAGACTAGTCTATCAGCATGAGCGTAGCTCTTCATCTTGGGCATGCTGTTGTAGAACGTTCTTGTGTTGACAAGTACCCAAGAGTATAAGTAGTCGTCTCTTGTCAATTTGGGAAAGGCTTTTAGGACAATCTCACACTCTCGTCGGAATGTGGTATTCTGGTTGTCCAGCAGGTCTTTGGCTCGCTTGGGAAGGAGAGCTTGGAGTTCACTCGGCCACATCATGGGCATACCGCCCTCTAGATCTTCTCGAGTTGGCAGGACTGTTCTCCAAATAGCGAAATCATCGCTGTCATCGAGCGCGATTTCAGCGGCCAAGATACCGTGAACAGAAACACCATGAAGAGCCTCAGTGATGTGCTTTGGAACTGTGTCAATAGTGCGAAGAGCTCTTGTCGGCACACTTAGTATAGTCTCGTTTGCCTAAACCCATGTCAGCGATTGTGAGAACAATTCGATATAACTTGAAAATTAGCCCAGCGACCAAACTTCTTGTAAGTGATGTTTTGTGACATGGCGCTAAGAAGATATAAGGACAGGGAGGAGGGCACGAGTCTTCCCTCTGCTCAAGCACCCATTTAGATAATTTATGACTTACTCTGATATCACGAACTGCAACGATACCGATACCTCTCCCCGGGAGAATTCGAGGTTCGACGCCCTTGAGTTTGACGCCTTTGCCTTCCGCCCAAGGCATGAAAGCTGGATCGATGAGCATTTTGACCGGCTTGACGTAGCAATCTGTTGATGAAGTCGTTGATTGCGAGAAAGATAGATTTAGACCACTGAACACGACGTGAGTTCTTCCGAGGACGGTTGATGGAATGAGTCAAGCAGAGCAAGTGTATTTTTTACTGGGTTTATGATTAGTATACTAAGGAAGACTCTAACTTTAAGCACTTTTGCGACGGTCTTTCCAACCGAGTAATACCTTCTTGTATAGCATTCTTGTAGAATTTCGAGAGATACTCAAATATGCACTCTACTTAAAGAAAACTCCAGTTTGTCCTGTTGGTCTGCTTCCTTTTCCTTAACTAACTAGCAGCACCTTTGACAGCGTTGTTCCGCTGAGTCAGCTCACAACACCCGAGATTCGGCAGGTACGGTATAGCCACGTGATAGTGTAGCGTCATAGGTAGGTAGCTCTCATGGCTGTTACCAAGCTTCACTCATGATACCTATTCCAGTTCCCTTTGACAATTCACGATTGGAGTTGATACTTTCTGATAACCATTTACTTCACTTTTCGTCGTTTTCGATAAAGTTTATTTGACCAAAATAATACTCATAATTGGCTTTTATATAATATAGACTCAAGGGAGTTTGAGAAAGGGTATAAAGACAAGACACCTTTCACCTTAAACCAACACGTCGCAGCTTTGTCTTACTCACAACCTCTCGCTTTTCAATTACAGCAAGGACTTTTCACAATTCTGAACAATCTATTCACTTTCGTAACTGAATCGAGATGTTTTATGAGGGAACTCTTCAAGACGGCATCTCCACTGCCGTCGGCCAACAGAAGCTTGTCCTGTGCTTCGTTACAGGTCTGTTTTGGCATCACGCCGACCCGCACAATAACTCACATGCATTATAGATGAGAGCGATGAGAGCACGCAATGGGAAAACGAGTTTCTAACTGATGATACGGTAAGGTTTAGAAAGATCTGTAGATCATATTATTCGGGGCTAACCTACGGTGTAGTTGAGCGACTTACTCAATGAACACGCTGTCGCGCTCCGCCTCAAGGCTGGATCCGAAGAAGCCGGATATCTGGCTCAGATTTTCCCACTACCGCGGACTCCTACCGTTGTTATTATCAAGAACGGCGAGTTGAAGGAGTATATCACACCGGGGACCAGCAAAGAAGATTTCTTGCGGAGAGTTCAGACAGCCTTTAGCTCCGCATCGGTATCCTCATCCGCAGCGACAGCTCAACCAGCACCGGCCCAAGTTAATTCCCTGCAGCCTCAACCACAGACACCTTCAGCGCCAGAACAGAGCGCACCAGTACCAGCAACAACATCTTCCTCAACGTCTGAAAACGTCCGTAGGATATTGGCCGAAAGAGCTGCCAGACTGCAAGTGCAGAGGGAAGAGAATGAGCGCAAAGTCAAAGAGGAGCGCGCCAGGAATAAGGAGAAGGCCAAAGCCGAGGCCGAAGCTGGGATGGATACCAACAATGCGCGGGCTCACCAGGCTGCTGAGGTCGTGAAGAAGAAGAGACAGCAGGACCAAGAGGAGCGAGCGAGAATTCTCAGACGCATTGAGGATGACAAGGCAGAAAGACGCCTACGTGCGGAAGAGCGTGAGAAGCAAAGGATCGACAGTATGAAAGGCGGCGATGTCGCAGCATCTTTAGTGAGCGCACCGGAAACTAAGCTCGCGGCTTCGACCAAGACGGGCGGAATGACGGCACTTCAAGTGCGCTTATTTGATGGATCGACGTTGAGATCTCGCTTCAAGACAAATACGCCCCTAAAAGAGATTCGACAGTGGGTGGATGAGAACCGAGCCGATGGAGCGCAACCGTATACATTCAAGCAAGTTCTTACACCTCTACCAAACAAGAACATCGACGAAACGGAAGAGGATAAAGCCATTGGCGAGCTTGGTCTTTCCCCTTCATCTACATTGGTACTTATCCCAGTCAAGAAGTACACGTCTGCCTACGATCGTGATTCGCAAGGTATCTTCTCAAGAATTATTGGCTTCTTTCTCAGCATTTTCACCTGGATTTTTGGTCTTTTTGGAGCCGGCGATGAGCGCGGACACCGAGGCTCTGTCGGACAAGACGGGCCAACCAGCTCCCGGGAGCGATCCCGAATTCGGGAATTTCAGAACCCGAGCGACCAGCAAAGAGATCAACAGCTGTACAACGGAAATTCGGTAAGGAAAGATGATCGCTACAAGTCATGAATATGCTAACACGGCAAAGCTGAATTTTGAGCCACGACCAGAAGAGGAGGAGAAAGACAGCTGAAGGGTTTCCCAGATTGAGTGGGTTGAGATCTTGTTTTGTATTATACAATTGGTTGTGCCGAGATGTAACAGTAGTATTCCCACCAGATCTCTACAAGCACGCACGCTGTCAGGGGATTTATGCCCGATGTTGTTTCCTTTCCCATAATGATATCAAGTTCTTTTTATTCGTATATTGCTCTCCAAGCTAGTCACGCTTACTGTCCGGAGGCGGCCTGGCAAGCCTTGAGCTGCTCAAGGTACCAGTTGCAGATCTGCATGTTTCCGTTGTTGTCGTCCATGCACTTTGTGAAGTTCTGAGCGACACCGGCGCAGTTGTTCTGGTTCCAGGACTGCTCTTGGGGGGCGGCTTGAGCCTGGACGGGAGCAGCGGGCTCGGAGGAGCCACCGAACATGCCACCGATGGCGTGGCCTACTGAGGAACCGATGGCGACACCGCTGTAAGAAAGTTAGCCACGCATGTTCAAGTATAGCCTAAAGCGCTTTCGGATTTTGCGCCATTGTAGCCGGAGCTCCAAAGGGCGCGAAAGTTTGCGCATTGAAAGAAGGAATCCTTACGCAGCAGTGCTGGCCATTTGGCCGAACAGTCCGGGGCCCTGAGAACCGGCAGCCTGAGGAGGCATGGCCTGGGAAGGAGGGTGAGAAGCGGGAGGAGCAGCATGGGTGGCGGCAGGTCGAGTCTGCTGGGGCTTGGGAGCAGAAGCAGCAGCGGTAGGGCGCGAAGGAGCGCGGCCGACGGATCGTTGACGAGGCATTGTGATGGTAGTTGTGAGGGTTTAGTGTTGTTGATGTGTGGGGTTTACTTTTTGGTGAGAAGGACAAAGTTCAAGATGGATGGATGTCAGTTATGAGAAGAAAGATCGGAAAGAAGAATACCGCCCCAGCGATACGGATTTCGGAAGCTCAAAGGGCTGACCAATTAGGAGGGGCAAATTGCAACGAGGGATGGGGAGAAGCGATCGGTAGGGCCTCGGTAGAGGCATCTCCCCCAAATTGTACCGGGGTCCAGGGATCCAGAGCACTCCAGGACCTTCCGTTGACAGCCGCTGAGGGAACTTTTTAGTGGATAGCTCCATTAAATTGAGTCACGGGCTGGTTAAAGGCTACGATGCATTACGACCACGACCACATGAAATTAGTACGGAGATATCGGGCATTTCACTAACGGATGTAAGAAACTGGGTGAATGCAATAAACAGTATCAGTAAAGCAGTCTCGCTTCTTCGTTTCTAGATTGTACTTGTACTCTAGAGCGATTTGTTTTACTGTATCAAAACCCTGTACTCCATTTTCGTTATGAATCTTATCAGTCGTTCGTTTACGGGGTGCATCTGCCCATGTAGCGAGGATACAAGCAAGCTTCTCGGACAGTCCAGAGCTTGAGAAGCCATGCCAGGAATCTAAATAATGGTCAGCAAACATCATAAAACAAAAAGATCGAATCACGTACCGCTCAGCTCCCAGGCCGTAACCACCATGAGGAGTGGATCCGTACTTGCGCTGGTCAGTGTACCAGAAGTATCCTGTGGGATCAATGCCCTCGCGCTTGTATCCAGCCATGAGCTCGTCAAAGTCCCAAATTCTCATGCTACCACCGACAATCTCTCCAACACCGGGCATCAAAACATCGACGGACTCGGTGACACGGGGGTCATCCTTGGCTCGGGACATGTAGAAAGACTTGATCTCGACAGGGAAGTGAGTAAGGAAGATGGGGCGGTTGATCTCGTCGGTCATCTTGCGCTCAGCAGCCTCGGCACTAATATCTGGTCAGTTTGCGCAAATTCTTCGACTTTGGGGTACCTACATATCATCGCCGAAAGTGTGGTCGTTGCCCTCCTCGTTCTTGATACCACGCTCTCGTAGCCAGTCAATGGCATCGGAGTAGCGCATACGCAAGAATGGTCGAGAAGGCTTCTCGAAGTCAGGGTTGTACTTCTTGATAGCCTCAGCAGCGGTGGGGTTCTCGAGGGTCAGGTCGATAACACGGCAAATAACGTGCTCAAGATGGTCGAGGAGGTTGTCGAAAGTGATGAAGTCCAGCTCGGCCTCAACGTGAGAGTACTCAGAAAGCTAGAAAATCGTTAGCTCTTCCGTTTTCTCCAACACAACAGAGTTATCTAAGAGTCCCATAGAAAGGCAATAACTTACATGGCGACGAGTAAGCGACTTCTCGGCACGGAAAGACTTCTCAATACAGTAGCAGTCACCAAGGACGGGCAGGACAGTCTCGAGGTAAAGCTGACTGGACTGGGTCAAGTATGAAGTCTCGCCATAGTAGTCGAACTTGAAGAGAGTAGAGCCACCCTCGACTTGAGTCTGCACAAGGGCAGGAGGGCTGACCTTCTTGATGTCCAACTCCTTGTAGACGGTGTGGAAAGCATCCTCGACAACATCGCGAACGAACATGACGGCGGCGGGCTTCTCGTGTCGGAGGGTGAGGTGTCGAAGGTTCATGAGGGTGTTGGTGTCACCATCGACAGGGACGACGTTGGTGAAGGCATCATCACCACCGGGAGCCTTAGCGATGACTCGGAAGTAGTCGGCGCGGAGTTCGCGATCGAGAGGAGCGTGAGCACCAGCGGGAACCTCCCAGAGCTCGCCAATAATCTCAAGAGACGTCTCTCGTGAAAGAGTCAGAGCATCGTAGGTCTTGGAAAGATCTCCAGAAAGGAGACATTGCATGTAGTTGACACCACGGCGGAGAGTGACGAAGATAAGACCACCCTGCTTAGCCACACGGTTGACACGGCCCTGAACGGACACACGCTTAACACCCTCGGTAGGCTCATCCTTGCTCTTTCGTAGAGTTCCAATGACAGAGGAGTTGGTCTCCTGGAGGCTAATTGAGACAGGCTCGGGCAGAGAAGGGTCGTTGGTGATCTTGATCTTCTTGGCCTCCTCAAGGACAGCAAGACGAGCAGCCTCGTCCTGGGCATCCTTCTCAGCGCGCTTGGCAGCAGCCTCAAGCTTCTTCTTTTGTCCAGCAGCATAGGCCTGAGCCTTCTTCATGGCCGACTTGGCAGCGGGCTTGTACTCCTCATCATCCTTCTTCTTGACCTGGTACTCGGACTCGGCGCCGTGGCGGAAGTAGGCCTCGAGGAGGGACTTGAAGGGGGCGGACTCGGTGCCCTGAATCTCGGGGAGATCGCTACCCGCTTCTTCGTCGACGTAAATGACCGCCATCTTTGTTGTTGTGGTTTCTGTTTCTGTCGATGCGAAAACAGAATTCGAGGGCCTTGGTTGGGTTGGAGGGGTTTGTGCTGCCCCGCGATTGTGTACCTTGACTCACGTCCGATAATGGTGGGGTGGAAAAATATTAGTCACTGGGCTTCACTCTTATCTAGGTATCAGCTCCCAACCACTTATTAGTTTGAGACAGGTTAAGTTCACCAGGAATTGCAGAACAAGATAAGGCGAATGCTTTGAGAGGTGTCTTTTATATAGGAATTGATTTCGTCTGTAGTTTAGGCCGATGGTCAAATGAGTCATTCAGCCTTGTGTACAAAATGATTCGAGGTTCTTAGTCAAACACAAGGGATACAGCTCATGAAGCAAGCTACGTCTCATAAAACCATTTTGTAAGATATAGGGCTCTCTAAGAAACATCAATTTCCCTCCAATCAACGATTAAATATTCCCAAACGCCATGCCCTGCTAATTCAACTGCATCAGGATGCCTTCCAGCTTGGTCTCCCTGCATCTGAACCCGTGAAGAGTTACCCTTAAGCTACCCGGGGTATCACTATAACTCTTTCCAAAGCAGCCTCAATCCTTGCAACTTTCAGACCTCAGCAGTGTCCACTCCTATTATTTTGCGACACTGTGTCGCTCACAACCCATAAGCAGATTGTTACTTTGGACTTTAGTTCTTAGACTTGCTCTTCTTGCCCTTCTTCTGCTTCTTTTTGCTCTTGTCCTTTTCTTCGGAAGCAGCAGAGCCTGATTTGGATGGAACAGGGGATTCTTCTGCTGGTCTCTTGCGGTTCTCAACAGACTTCAGTAAAGCCTTGGCCCGCTCTTCTGCAATCTTTTCGGCAAGCTTGTTACTAATTGCCTTGTTATCACCCTATTTACATGTTAGCTTCAGATCTCTGGATGTCTCATGGAGTTGCGTACCAAGTCCGCCTTTAGTATACGCGCTGCAGCCTCTTGGTTAACTGTAGTGCTACGCGACTCTTCCGCCGGAGGAGCCTCGATGTTCTTAATCTTGCCAAAGTATTGCTGAATTCGCTTGAGTTCAGTAAGGACAGCCGCAGTTTGAGTGTCGGAGCCCTCCAATTTCAGTGATGCTGTCGCGTTTATTAGCTCATTCATAGTCATGACAGAACAAAGAGTGCAGTCTCAGGATATCAAATACTCACAAAACAGAAGGGACTCGATCGCGTAAGCTGTCAGTGAGAAAAGCTTTGCCTTGTCCAACAGGGGCAATTCAGAGGCCATGCCCTCAAGATTGCCGAGCAAAGGCTGAAGCTTCTCCTCAAGATCATCAAGCTGATCATCTAACCGGTCCAGATCCGGTGTAATATCCTTTACGTCCGCCATTGTGATGGTGTTGCGAAATTCTGAATGTTGTGGGACACAATGTTGAGATGATCACGTCGCTGTCGCATGAAAGACTTCGCAGCGCAGAACTTGACATGAAGCCCAAAAAGGAATAGTGGTTTCTGCATTCATGAAGCGGGTACTATGCAGCTAAGCAGTACTTCATCTTGAGGCCCACTCTAGGTACGATTAACATTTAAGATACTCGCCACAGAGCTTTGTCACAACAAAGAAATACGCTGAAGATTGGACATATGACAGAAATAGAGAAACATATGGCTCACGACTACTCCGTATAGAATAAACGTGTATGTTCAGATTCTTATCCACTTCAGATTTATGGCTGGATGCGGACTACCAAGAACGGTATTGAAACTAGGAATTGGCCAATAGCGATGTACTGAAATACCAGTACAGACGATCACAGTTGGTCCCTTGACCCGCCTGGTCTGATTGGCCACAGCCTAATTTTCAAGTCAAGGGAAAAAACGGACTTCCCGTCGCCGCTCGGAGCCATCATTCTTTCGACGCATCACTCAATTAATATCGGCATCACCACTTCACACCGACTCGCCGCTCTTCATAAACTTACGACGACGAAACCACCGACCCTCACTCATCCATACTTACACATTAACGAATCTACCCGGCCTATCGATTTGATTCCAGTGAATCTGAATGCGCGCGTGCGCCTTATAATATCCAGGTCTTCTGGCTTTATAGCCACCAACTTCACCTCACACGACCGCAAATACAACCGTCAAAGTGGCGATCCTCACTCAGTCGCGGGCGACGGCTCAAATAGCCATAAAGTCGACCCGATGTCTTCAAAATAGTCCTAGGATAGGCCATACACGGCTTTTCGCTTCGGCAGCAACACCAACGCACCATAAGAAACCAGAGGCTGTTCCTCCAGAACTTGGTGGACCGCCGCCCTCACGGCCATGGCAAAGTTCGGACACCCACACCTCATCGATTACACCTACATCAAATAGCTCTTCATCACGCTTTTACGTTCCTTCCGTCATCCTTCCGGCCGAGGCCGCCAAATCTGGACCTGTACACAAAATCCACATCTTAGGCGAAGATGTGAGATCGAGATTCATCGCTCACGCCTTGTGCAGCGTTTATAACTCTGTCGAGATGCTACAGTTCCGAGATATGCCCAAGTCAAGATATCGAAACGTCGAAGAATTACAGCCAGAAAGAACGAGGAAGTCCGCCTATGCTAAGAAGAATGCTGCCTTTGTCGGCGAAAAGGAGGAGAAGGAACAAGAGAATATACAGACATCCGATCGTTCACACATCGATAAGTTGATTGTCACTGGTCGTGGCTTTGAAGCTGTCAAGGCAATCGCCTCGGTTAAAGACAGAATCGATGATAAGACAACAGTATGTCTTTTGAACGACGGCATGGGGGTTCTTGAGCAAGTTCGCGAACACATACTCAACGGGACGCAACCGGAGCCAAACTTTTACCTTGGACATATGACCCATGCATTGGCTTTCAATCGAAACCGGGACTCTGTTAAACAATTAAAGTCGGGGCGAACAGTTTTAACCAGTGCCGATGCAATGTTGAGTACGCCAAAGGAGTTGCATACATCTCTCGAACAGCCTAACTTGATGCAACCACTAAGTCAGGCCAAGCTACTTCAGACAAGTTACAGTTCCTACGACCAATGGCTTCGGTTTAAACTACCTTCTATGATGTTCACAGCTGCTGTTGAGCCTGTGTGCGTGCTTCTCGATATACCATACCGCGGCTTGGCAACCAACCGAGCAGCCCAGAAGATGATGAACCAGTTGTTGGCGGAGATGGCTTTTGTAACAGAAAATCTGCCAGAAGTTCAGGGATCCCCGGAGCTCATCAAGTTCCTTCGTGGCGAAGGCCTCAAGAAGTTTTGCTACCGCCGTATCACCGGCAAGGCCAATGCTCCTAGTGATCTTCAAACGCGCATCAATAAGGGTCTGCAAACCGATATAAACTACCAGAACGGTTTCTTTTTGAACCGAGCCAAGGTCCTTGGCATTGACACACCTACAAACGAGCTGATGGTACATATGGTCAAGGCAAGGCGTGTAGAGGCCATGGAGAAGAGAAACGCATTTATACCAGTGGAGGAGGCATCGGCACAGAACATTAGAGAGAGGGTTCAGCGTCAGCAAATACCAAGAGGCCGGATCATATAGAACAGGAACAGGGCATTAACGAACTGCATATTGGGCGTTTGGAGTAGCCTTCGGAAAGGTTCTTTCGATTGTAGTATTATAGTATTGAATGAAATAACTAAATATCTTTATGAATGTTTTATAACTCAATTGTCTGCTGTTTATCAGGGTTCTGCGTCGGTAAAAGCATGATAGTTGGGTTGATCTTGATATTCTGCTTACGTGATCAAATTAAGGTGCCCCTCCACAGGTTGACGATGTGCAAAGTGACCCCGCGACGTCAGGCTGATCTCCTGACTTACAACACTGTAACGCAACTGAAATCATGGATGACGCAGAGCTTGATCAGGTACGGAAATCGTAGAGCGCACTGCTAGGAAATCATATTAATATTGTGTACAGATCCGAAAGGCTCGTCTAGAGCAGCTCAAGGCCCAAGGGGGCGGCAGTGGAGGTGGTTCCTCTGGGCAGCAAGAGCAGCAGCAGCGCCAGTAAGATTTCCTTTTCCCTTCCTCGCAAAGTTATCGCGCTAACATCCTCTAGACAACAGCAGCAAGAAGATGCTCGTCAACACATCCTCAACCAGATCCTCCACCCCGAAGCTGCCGACCGTCTGGGCCGTATCCGCCTCGTTAAAGAGGAGCGCGCCGCCGACATCGAGAACCGACTTATCACTCTTGCCCAAACAGGTCAACTACGACAAAAGGTTACCGAGGCGCAGCTCAAGGAGCTTCTGAACGCCATGTCGGAGAGCAAGGAGGAGGAGAAGATTGTTGTGAATAGGCGCAAGGCTTGGGACGATGACGATGATTTGGACCTGTAAGAAGTGCTTATGATACCACGGAAATTGAAGATCAGAGAGGAGAACGAGGCAGATTTATGGGCCGAGCCTGCTCTTGTGCTTGGAGTGGAAGGAAACAAAAATGAAGGTGATGATATCCGGTGCAGATATCGAGATCTGCCAAGACTTTTCCCAGGGCTTTCTGACGACGGAACGGATCCCCTGTTCGCATTTCAATAGTGTATACGACCCCAAATGGGTACACCGTGACCCAAGGGGCTTAATATCAACGCTTGATTCGCAATTCTAACTTTTCTGGTTGGTTTCAATAGTTTTACATCTTTTACACCCGAGGAGAGAAGACAAAGCACAGTAATCATAGACCGTGCTCTCTAAGCTCCTTGAGTCTCTTCTTCTCTTCCTTCTCCCTCTTTCGAATGTCTCTCATATCAGGTGGTTGTTCAATACCAAGCTCTTTCCTCAAATCGTTCACATCGTCTTCAAGTCTCTCCTCCCAGAACACGTTAATGACCTCTTTACTTCGCGCTCCGTTCTTGAGAGCCCATGGTAGGTATATCGAGGCAAATCGTTGTCTCTCGCTTCTCTTCATGGTAGCTGCCGCAAAGATACTCAATCCTGTCATGGGAAGCAGTGTATTGGCGAATTCGAATGCCTTTAGAGCTACTTCGCCCTCGCGCACAATAGGTAGACCCGTCAAGGCATGGTAGAAGTCATGGCATTCACGGTACCGTTGCATAACATATGCGCACTCCTCATCGTCAATGTAGCGCACTGAAGCTCGGGTATCAGGTGAGACACCTTCACGATCGAGCCATCCAACATAAGCGCGGCCAACGCTATTCTCCGGCAATGCGCGCAGTGCGTCGAGGGAGAGGGTTTTTGAGGATATTCGGGGTCGAGCTCGGAGGATACGACGACCTGTGGGATCGGCAAGCATAGCGTCGCGCAGGCGATAGATGAAGTAGGGTGTGGCTGTGGCTTCGCCGGTAGCAGCAATTAGGTCTGGAAACAATTAGTTGAATAGCATGGAAGAAGCTATTGTTCATCTAGAGCGTACCGTGACGATAAGGATTGAAGAAAGACATGACGCTGGCTCCAATCGCCAAGCCAGCCCGCTCAACCCTCGTCAATGGTACATGGCCTTCGTAAAGTGGTGGGGAGCGTTTGCTTGTGAAACTCCGTGACGAAGAAGAGCAAGATGCGCAAGCTGTGGCTCTCAAGAGGGTTTTTCCATGGCGAACAGATCCAATTGACCGTAATTTTGGCAATACCCTCTCCATCTTGACCAAACTTGCGAGGATGATGATAGTGGTTCGATCTTGGTCCTGCAATCAGAGCTGCATAATAGATCTACGGATAGGCCGATCTCATGACTAAGCCTCCACTATAACAATGCGGATTGGTAGCGAATCAGTGCTGAAGCTACTACAGCACAACTTACACCATAAGCATCATCTCATAACATCCTCAATAAGAGTTGGTAAGATGCTCTCTCGGTCTCATTTTCTGGAACATCTTTCTTTCTTTATAATACCCTCTTTCCGTGTCGAGTGTTGAGAGTCTATTCAATATCTGCACAAGATCATATGAAGAGCCGTTGTACTTGACGTTCTGGTAACCTATCGGATTCAGAATGAAGATGGAATAAACATACAGGAGAAGTTTCCAGCTATATTCAATGCACAACATACATATCACAGAGGACTCCAGCAATCCTCATTGGTACTAAAAAGCCTGTGTCAACGACTGCTTAAACCGATCTATCGTAGTTAGTGAACTATAGGCAGTGTATATCACAATCGTGCTTAAATACTGGTAGCCATGGTGCCTCTCTTCGTTTCCCGTACACCTCTTTTTAGGCTGCTCCGCTTAGAGAGGTCGAGCCACAAACCAATAGTTTCAACTTTTCTTTCAAGTTATCCCAATCCTCCTGGCTATAATGGTCATCTCCAATGTCATAAAGAACATCCAAAGCTTCGCTTTTGTCTAGAGTTTCAAGGACCACCTCGACGAACTTGCGAACAATATCCATCCTGATGAAAGAACTGAGTGTCGCATTCCAAACAGCCTCAGCTATGTGGGAGTTCTTTGTGAACTTCCAGTCACCCTCCCAAGAGAGTGCCTCGCCAAGTGCTTTGTTATAGACTGTTCGATAACGCTGTAGTGTCTCTGGAGGATCTTCAGTCTCAATGACAGGATACCCATACATCAGAGGGTCCCAATCCCGAGTGATAAATCCGGGGTATCGAGAATAGCCCACGTGAGGTGGCACTGTATGGCAAAGATCCCAGTCAATTATACCAGTAACATTGCCTGAGCTGTCGACTAGTATATTCTGAGAATCAAAATCGGGCGGACAGAGAACAAAGCGGGAGTAGGAGTCCAGATCTGGCGAGCTTTGTACAAGAGCTTCGACCATTTTATGGCTGGCTCGATTCCAAGGGCTCCTTTCAGGCTCGGAGTCCATATTGCGCGCGAGGTATTCTATTGTTGAGACATAGGATCGAGCTGTTTTGACTCGGACGCTTCCATCCTCTTGTTCATCCCAATCAAATACCGGACCGAGAAAGTTGGTCCCATCTTCTGCTTCCATGATCGAACCAATACGATCGAAGGTCAGGGCTGAGAGTTGGGCCATGATCTTTGATATACTGGTTAGAATTTGGAGGCGTAGTTGTTCTCGTGACGTCTCATTGCGCGAGTCGTCAAGCCAGACATGAGACACAGTTTCCCCTGGAATAAAGCTCACACAGATGAAAGGCGCGCTGATCTCATTGTTGTTCGTTGAGTCGAAGCTATACACCTCGGGCACAGGCACCTCGGTCTTCTTTCGGATTAGACGCATTATCGCTACTTGTGACTCCAGAGCATCTGCTGTCGCCTTTGTCATTCCGGCGCCCCATCCTGTAGCAGGAACACGAATTACGAGTTTCGTTGTTCCCGCCTCCATAACATAGACTATGTTGTAAGATCCTGATAAACGCTTGACAAGCTTTGTGCTCTGAAAGAGATTATCGGTGGTGACCTGAAGAGCGTCTCTAGCAACACGAGACGTGAGTGCAATGAGATAGTCTTCTGATATGCCAGCCAACGGACCAAACACCTTCGCATCAATCTCTGAGCCATTGCTAGATGATGATTTTGATGAGTCTGACATTTTGAAAAAGTTGGTTGCTGTGTTTTCCACTATATGGAGTTTTGCGATGTTCTGGCTAGGAATTGTTGAAAAGACAAAGGTGGAAGTTGCGTTTGGTTGTTGAGTCTAACATATTTATAGAACAAAACCAGTCCCATAGAAACGCCTAAGTCTTTGTGTTGGTCCGGAAAAGACTCACCGTTCATACAGAAACATTTCCCTTGTTCTTTGTGCCCATACCAAGCACAGACTTATTTCGTGATTGCTTGTTCAAAAATGAACAAAGAACTACAAGTAGCCTAAAGCACGAAGTCGCGTGGTATACTGTTGGCAAAAAGTACTTTTCCTAAAGTGAAAGAGAGTATAGCTGGGGACTATAGCCGCTCATTTTCGCAAGTGGTTCTACATACTAGGAACTGGAAGCGTTGCTGGGCAGTGTATGGAGTCGATTGGATTACTCCCGTATTTACATAAGTTCACAGCTTCACAGGTACTGGTGCGAGGTCGTAGGGATGGGAACGGCTACTGGTTTAAGTAAAGAGAGTTATTGGTCAACTCTAGAAAGGCATGGTAGTCCTCAGGTTGGAATAGCAACGGAGACAAACGCATGCGCAAAGGGGCAAGAAGGTCAGAATCGAAAAGTGTATGATATAAGAGGCTGCTACGAGAATGTCTTATCTTTTATATACATGGGAGAGTTTGTTGAGCGGCTTATTTCCAAGAATCAGCTGGTTCTGAATGACTGTCTTCTTTTGTGCCGACGAGCTGGAGTGATGATCTGGGGTAACGATCTGGAGTGAGTGACTGTATTTCTCTGTGTGCCGACGACCTAGAGTGACTATTTTCCCCTCTATATACCGACGATTTATAGTGACTGTTTTTCTCTGTGTGCAATGATTCGGAGTAACTGGCTCCTTCTTCGTACTAGGCCTAAGTAGAAGATCTGGTTGCCGAGATCATAAGGACGAAATCAGCAAGCCACTTTAGGTTACTTTAGAAGAAGAATGCTGTACTTCCGCTGGGCAGCGTTTCTCTCTGTTCATATCAACGGATCTAAGTGTCTATTTTCTTCTCTGTGTGCCACCGATGTTGAGCGACTTCTCTGTGTGCCGATGATGTCGAGTGACTTCTCCATGTGCCGACGATATAGAGTGACTGTATTTCTCTGTGTGCCGACGATGATTCAGAGTAGCTGTTTCTATGCCAATGGTTTAGAGTGGCTGTTCTTTCTGTATTCTAATGAATATATGTAATTACCTTTTTTCTATTTGCTGATATCTCTGAGTGACTGCTGTAGCCGGAGCCGGAGCTGGTGCCCGGGGCGCAGGCAGGGTCGAGCATTGGAAGAGCGGCGTAGGGGATATATCAGAGACAAGTAAGATCAAGTTCGGGATGCAGCGAATTGAAGAAAAAGTGTTGTAAGATTGTCAATCTTTTTCTCCAGGACGTAGAACTTCGAATCAGCGCGGGCGTCCATCCCATTAATACGAATGGTCATCTCAGCAATACTTGACGGGGCGGTGACGATAGTGTTATTGAAGGACTCTGAAATTTCACGATAGAGGTTGTCTATCTTCACTTTGATGAAAGATGGAGGAAGAGGGTTTGGGAGAAAGATGATACGAAGGAGCAGGTTATACCCTTTGAGGTATCGCCCTGCCTCGTACCTACCTTTGTAATTCTAGGTGCTAGGTGCCTACCACCTTCCTTGACATCTTGGCTGGCTTTTATGCTCAACCACTTATACCTTCCCCTCATCTTTTTTCTTCTACGACAATAATAATGCTGACACATATGAGCTCAAGAGACCTATGGGCATTTCCGGAGGCCGTGGCGACTGGGAAATCTGTCGATAAGCAGGGAAAAGTAGTCACTCAAGATGGCTGACCTACGGAGAAAAGGAATAACCGTTGTAAGTGCCACTCGATTCTGCCCAACATAGGTGACATAAAGTGGCTTGCTAATTTCGTCCCTTGTGTTCTTAGTATATGGAAAGACCCGGCCATCCCAAACCGTTGGCATATTGAGAAAAGCAGCCACTCTATATCATTGACACACAGAGAAGAAGTCACTCGAATTCGTCGGCACACAGAACTAGCTATGGCCGTTTCAACCCCCGAGTCGCTTGCGGGAAGGTATTGCAGTTGGTGCATCAAGCTTTAGCATAGAATTGAGTAGGCAGGTTGGATAGATGGCATGTAATGAAGATACGACTGTTTTGACATGAAGTTTATCATCCCAGTCAATGTTTATGCCATGTGTATTAGATAAGCTATGCGGAATAGATATCTCCTGTAGATCTTTTGAATGACGTCGACCTAACTCAGATCATGACCTGTCTAGTCCAACATCCCAATGTCATGCACCGCTAAACTTCAAAATGACAACGAGAAATCTAAACATGACCTGGAGAGACGTTATCTCAGCGATACGCCATGGATCTCGAAGCAGACTGTCCTGTCCCTATAAGATACCTGATCAACATCCCCGAGCGGAAGAAGGATGTCTGGATCAAAATAACCAACAAGATTGAAGCCATGGCTTTTCGTCGCGCTATCTTGGCTTTTGTAAAAGCTAGATCCAATGACGAGGATCCTAGTTTCAGCAATGGCCATATTTCGGTTACCCCGAAGAAGACGTTTCGCGAACGTCAAGAGGAAAACGCCACTGGTGGGAGTAGTGGGTTTGCGTAGGCTCGCCAGGAGTGCCCTTGTCATAAAGATCGCCGACTTCAATAAAGTAACCAGTATTGCATCGACCTCTCAATCAAACACCTTATACCGTACTTGAAACAAAACAGCTCCTTTCGAAACTTTCTGCCACCATGCGAGGTGAGACCAATGAATAGTCGCACTCTCTGGCACTCGGCGATAACTCCAGTCTTTGGAGATATAGCATGGGGTGCTTAGTCGTAGCCACCACCCGTGTCCAAGGTTCGCAATGTTCCATATGAACGCAGAGTTCATTCCAGCCTTTCTCCCGGAACTCAAGCTCCATCGCTTCAATAGCATCATCCCACGCTGTCTCATCAGCCTCGTATGAGAACGAGATGTATACTGTAAGAGGATTCTCTTCATGGTTCCTTCCAAGCCCACGTCTGAAAAGCGACACCGGGGTCCACTTCGCCTTTGTAGCGTCGTTAGCAGCGAGATGTCGATTAACAACAACCCGGACCTCTTCCCAGGGAACATATGCATCGTTGGCATGAGAGATGTAAACCAGCATTTCAGCTTCAGGGGCGATCATCTCGATACTGATACCTTCGTCGATAGCGGCTGAGAAGTCTTTCTTGATCGAGGCCACCATTTGCTCGATGGCTTGCTTCCATATGGCCTTACAGCCTTGGTGCCATGGTGTGCGAATCAAAATGGTTGGTGTGGATTTGTCTCGAAGACCAAACTCAATAGTCGTCTCCGCTTCGATGAGGTTATTCCCCTCAAGCGCATCACGCACCAGTTGGTGGATCTCCTCCTGCGACTTCAAGAAGCTGGGGGGTTAGAGAGTGACTGGAGAATTCAAGTGGAAGTACAACAAATACGCAAATCGAACTCTGTGTCATGCCGTGCAAGTTCTTCTAACTCTTGGCTCACACCGAAACTTAAACAAAACGCTCTGTTGACGCCATTGCCTAACCTTACTCCATATTCTATGATACACATGGGCAGTTATACGTCCCTAGGTTCCCTCAATCTCTTTACTTGAAAACTCATCTGAATCCGAAACCTGGCCAAAGAAAAGCCCTTTCGAACCCTGAAGAAAACAAAATTTTCGCAAACATGTCAAATTTTAATGCCGGGGTAGATTCCTAGCATTTGGGTTACCAGCATTCAGGTTCCCAGCGCCAAAACTCATAGCCGCGAGATATGTGCGCTGCGAATGGTCAACGCCAGTGTCCTACTCTGGTCTTGGCCTCTTAGCACCGTGTGGGTTTCCCCAATCGCCGCCTCCGCCCTGATTCTGGTTGAAACCGAATCCAGGGTTGAAGTTGGGAGGCATGCCTTGGAAGCCTGCATTATGTTAGTTGCGTAGTGAATAAGCCTTGTATGGCGACTTACCAGGCATACCGTTGGGTCCCATCATGCCCATACCCATGTTACCAGGCATGCCCATAGGCATTCCACCCATGGGGTTCATGTTCATCATGCCGCCTCCTCGACCACCTCGCATGCCGCCAGGGCTACCTCGCATACCACCTCCCATCATTCCACCACGATTGTTAAAGCCAAAGTTACCACCGCCGCCCATAGGTCCGTTATATCCACCTCCCATGTTGTTGTTAAATCCGCCCATGTTGTTGTTGAAGTTGCGATTGTAGCCACCTTGATTCATGCCACCACGGTTGTAGCCACCCCTGCCTCCCCGGAACCCACCGCCAGAACCACCAAAGTTGCCACCCATGTTGTTACTGCGATCGTTGTAACTAGACGGCGTACGGCTCTGGTCCTTGCCTCGAGCAGGTGCATCCTTGGGCAACGTCTTGAAGGGGTTGATGTTGGGGTTCCAGTAGGCCAAAGTGACTTTCTTCTGTGCGCCTTGGCTTTCAGCTAGTATCTGTTCAATGCGATGCTTGGTGGCTGTTGACGCTTGAGGGGAATAGAACTCGACGTAAGCTTGTCTGGTATAAAGTCAGCAATCTAATCATTCATAAATTGGCCAGTACCCAAGCCCACGTACCCCTTGCTTTTGCCGTTGACCTTGTGTTCGCTAAAAGTAATGTCTTTAATCTCGTCCTCGCAATCAGCCTCTCGAGCCCAGCCTCGGATATCATCGTCCGTGTTCCACCAGTTCAGTTCCGAAATCATGAGCGATGTTGTGGCGGTTTGATCGACTGGTCGGTCATCCTCTTCCTGTTTTCTCTTGATCCCTTGATGAGAGCCAGACGATTGGTGGTTGGAGTCATAGCTCTCGCGTGCATGGTTATCCTGTACGTGGTGGTCGTCCATATTTTGATCATCGTGGCTGTCTTGGGGGTGATTGTCTTGCTGATATTCCTGGTTGTTACCATCGTTTCGCTGGCCGTCCTGCTGCTGATCGTTGCCTGCATCATCGCCATAGATGTCGATCTCGAAATCTTCTTCAGCCATTATGACAGATTCGGTGCACTAGGCACAGGTTAATGTCGTGCAGAAAGGTTTTGGAGGAAATGAAGAGGATAAGATCAATGTGATAATTAGGCTGAGAATACAAGAGTTGGCCTCTAGTCTTTACACATGAGTAATCAGCCATTGAACATTCCGTCGCCAACAAATACCGCCTCGTTATAGAGGCCTTCGCGCCATAGACAAGAAATGATTTGGACTGGAAGCTTGCAATACGTACACTCCGTGTAACAAGATTGGGGCCCTAATATAGGTATAGCCTCCTGATATGATGGTACTTGACTCAGACGCGATGTTGAGGACGAAGCTCTGTGCTTGCAATCCTCGCTTTCTGGCTCCTAATATATCTCGAGCGAGCGCTTAGATACAGATGGGGAGCAATGGAACAGAGGATGCCGTCAGCCCGATCAACCCTTCTCCTAACCTTCAGTTCGCCGATCGCTTGCGACCAAAGTCTTCGCCAGAGAGCGCCCAAGCTGCGTAGATTGCCAGAGCTAAGGCGATACGGTGTCGAAAGAAAGCGCTCGATTGATTCGCGTTGTCGATCGCGGCAGCCGTCAATCAGGCACTGGGACTTTACAAAGCTCGGTCGAGAATAAACAAACCGGTCGGCAAGATTACCGTGATTAAGCGTAATCGAAAATCTGCTGGGTCAGTTGAGGGCCGTGATGGAGCGAGCAAGGTAGAGATGGAAAAATTAGAAAAAGACTGTTGAGGGATGACGGAAGAGGAAGAAGAGCTTCACGGAAGGTTTCTTTTCTGGGGAAGAGCTTCGCAGCAAAAGCACTGCGACCCGCGGAAGCTGGCGTCTACCTAGCGCCTGCGCGTCTGGCTGCCCGGGCCCGGGGAAATAAGCTGGGAAAGAGCAGGCACAAGACAGGTACAGGCACAACTTTCCCCACATGCAACTTGGCTCCACCAGATTGCAACTGTCAGGACAAGTGTGTTCCGGAGAATCGATCGGGCCGGGTTACAGCAGCTTGTGGAAATCTGGCCTTGCCCCAATTGGAAATTAGGTAAGGTTTTGTTAACACGTCGTCGCATGGAGAGGAGAGACCAGAGAGCTGTCCATTAGCTGGGATCACCAAAAAAGAGGTCCCCTTTAAACTTCAGCTCAACCCTCCTTTCTACAACCCCCGCGACTTCGACTTAACTCGACGACATTACCTTCTCTCCTTTAACCAACGAACTTTTAATATCTCTTCCTGTTTCTTCCATTATCCAAAATGTCCGACCAGGTTCAAGAGATTCTCGAGGTTCCCTCCGAGTTCGTCAGAGACGGTGTTCAATTCGTGCGACGATGCACTAAGCGTATGGCAACCCATTGCGCGCCTTCACTCTGTTATCTATACTAATAATCTTCTCTACAGCTGACCAGAAGGAGTTCCTGCGTCTCTGCCAAGCTGTTGGCGTTGGTTTCCTCATCATGGGCGCCGTTGGTTACGTTGTTAAGCTGGGTACGATTGCCTTGGATGCTCCCCATCTGTCTCATTGCTAACATAAATATAGTGCACATTCCCCTCAACCACGCTCTCGTCGGTAGCGCATAAACGGTCACGCGATCGGCTGATGAGGAGATTATGGATGGTGGCGACTTGATAATCCAAAAACCCGCAAGACGGGAACGAAGGCAATCACACAACCTTTCTTGCTTGGGGGTACGTTCAATGGGGCGGAGTTAAATGACATTATGGCGGGCACGCGACACTTCTACGTTGGAATTCGACCGAGCCATACGAATGAGGGAGGATGTGCTTTCACGTCCAGGGCGCTGTTTCTATGAGATTGAGAAATATCCCATACGAAGAAGACGGCAACTGATTAATTGTACAAAATATATCCATTGTTATTTCTGCAATCTTGGCCTACTCCATCCCATATGTCGAGTTTTGGTAATACTCGGGCTGTTCTTTAAGGACGTGGTTAACACTGTGACCCATCGGTGGATCTCCTTCGTCGTCAATGTTCTCATTGAATGAATGCAGCGTGCAAGTTCCCCTTGCCATATTCCAACCATTCCATGCGGAAGCTACTCGTTGGTTAGCTCAGGCATCGGGACAAAACACAGATGAACTTACCAACAAGGAGAGGAGCATTGGGGTGCCAGCTCGCATCGCGAACACAGGTACCCCAGTTACCTGGTTCATCAAAGTGATAGAAGCGATGTCGGTTATCCATCGGCCGTGTACGCATTGTCGCTTTCTTTACATCCACGACTCCAGCCAGAGTTGCGTCCATGTTCCAGATGTACACTTTACCGTCTGTACTTCCCGAATAAACGTATCTCGAGTTGGTACTTGATGGGGGTGAAAAGTGACAGCGAATAAGAGTTCGAAGTACTTTATGACCTCGGAAGGTTACGAGCGAGTTATCATGGGGATGTACATCCCAGTCCTCATCGTCGTAAACTCCCCCTCTGTAATCAAAACCGCTGGTGTTCACGGTTCGTGTAGGATCAAGCTCGGTGTATCGATCGGTAGACATGGCCATTCGAAGATCCCAAAGCTTCATGCTTTGATCTTTTCCGTTACTGAGGATATATCGTCCGTCACCTTTGCTGTCGATATATGTCAAACCCTCGATGTGACCAACAAAAGCTCCAGCTTCTCGGTTATCGCCCATACTTCGCCTATCCCAGACTTTGATCGTCGTATCGTCAGAGCCTGAGTAGAGGATATGGGGCGACATCTTGTCGGCGAAACAAACAGCATTTACATCATCCTGGTGACCACGAACGTGGTGCAATACTGTCCGTGACTCAATATCGTATACGACAATGGAAGCAGCACTTGTTCCAGCTACCAGCTCTCTTCCATCGCCTGAGAATCGAACAGACCAGATACCAAAGCCACGTCGTCCGTGCCACCCATGTCGAGGCGGGCCATCGTCAAGATCCAGTGTATACGGGTCGCCTGTGTCATTTGGGTCTGTAGGGGCTATTGAGACCATAGTCTGGATTGAGGTATAAGCGAGCCATTTGTTGTCAGGACTTAGAGATGCATCTGTGAGTGTCCATTGCCCCCAGGGGTACGAGACGGTCTTGTAATGCTTCCAGTTGTATGGACTTGATGTATCGTACATCCGAACTTTGAAGTCTTGGGAACAGGCAAAGAAGAAATTACCGTCATCAGAAAACTGTCCAGAGTAGACAGGATCATCAAAATGAACAATCTTTTCCGCTCTCGTCTGTGGTAGTAGACCCTAGATATATGTCAGCTAAGCTATCTTGACATTGGTCCGTTACCAACCTGGTTGATAAGAGCATTATTTCGATATCGATCTTCACGGTTTCCCAAGGCCAGCTCACGCTCCAACATCCGTGTGGCTAGACGCTTCTTGGCTCTGAAGTTGTAATCATTTGCGCCGAACGCTCCCGATCGCATAAGCTTGGTGCCCTGCTCGCTTGGGACCTTCGGGAAGCGATTAGGATCTTTCGGTGTTCGGCGTCTTCTGAAAGGCCAGTCTAAGAATTCGGCATCGTCTTCGGCATTGTCTTGGAACAGAACACTGGTGAGATTCGGGTCCTGCATCAATGCCAGAAGTTGCCTTCTGGTCAACAGTCCTGTCCTAGCGCCTGCTTAAGTCGCAGCTATGTCAGCTATGTGTTTCAACTCAAGGTGAGAATGATGAGAATTACTTCGAACAATGTTCAAAAGCCGTTGTGTGTTACCGTCTCCCTCAACTGCGTCGTCGTCTTCGTCCTCGTCCTCGTCTTCTTCGTCTTCTTCATCGGGCTGGTCCTCATAGTCTTCATCTTCTTCCTCTTCGGCCTCGTCTTCTTCGATTTCATAGTACCAGGTTGGTCCTTCTGATGATTCACGTGTACTTTCATTACGGGCTTCTTCATCACTTTGATCCGCTGAAAGAGGCCGAGAGCTCCTCTCTTCTTCAAGAGGAGCCATGATTGCTGTATGTGAAAGTCGACAGAATGCTTGCTAATCACGGCAGGCGAGAGGGGCGATACGGTGAAAGTGGCTGTCCAGTCTTATCGAAAAGTGATAAGGCAAATAAATCACTCGGTATACGCAAGTTTGAAATGATACGGAGGTTCACAAAGTTCACAAATGTTTAGCGAAATATCAATGATGCGATGAGCGCAACGCTCCAAACGAGGTGCTGTCAAGTGAAGTTAATGGGGGAGCTCCCGGAGCTTGTGACGACATCAGCCGGAGATAAGATAAGGCCGGTGATGGCTTACCCTAGACCTGTCGTACATCCGGTTTGATCATATAAACGTACAAGCATTTTTCGTGTTCGTGTGACAATGATCCTGTTGTCGTATTGTGTCTATCCTATATTTGATGTGTGTGATCCAGAATCTCGCGTATTTCCGTTGTTGTAAAGGACTTGTTTCTTTCTTGTTTGCTCCAATACTGAATATCTTCCGACTAAGATGAGTGAAGTCGACCAGAGAAAGAGAATAGCACCATAAGAGGTAAATCAACTCCCCGCAATTCCAATATACAGTATTCCTGTCAGGTTCATATTGTGAACGTACACTTTAGCCCTGAGTGATCGCTCCAAGGCACCGGCTCGGTGTCACCTGCAATTGTACCGGGATGCAAAATGTCGATATCCAGAGCTTTCAAATTAAGCAAAGCAACTTTATCTAGTCGACCTGGTGGGAGATGCTGTTTGCTATCAAACCAAGTGAAACCTGGCTTGAGATCATGTAGCTGGACCCACGCATCTTTCAAGCCGCTGTCTCTAATGATCGACTCGTCTTCAAGATCAACACTGTTAAAGTCACCCGCAACTAATCCATGTCCAGCTTCTCGTAGCAGATCAGCGACGGTTGCGAGTTGGTCTGGGCGTCTTGAAGGTCGAGGGGTCCGAAATGGTGAGTCAAGATGCACATTTACTAGCCTTAACTGAGTTGTCTTGTCGGATGACGAAGAAACGAAGACATCGCAACAAAGAGCATCCCTACCAAAGCGACTGGAATACTTGACTCTCCACTGTGTCCCCAGACTAGAGTTGTTAAAGCGGGCCTTTGACAGCAGCGTTACAGTCGCAAAAAGGTGACCTCCGTAGCTGGTAGTTGTATCTCTCTCCGTTGTATACCATGACTGGCGAATTTGGGGATTCTGTAAGAGACAGAGAAGCGCAGGCTTAGAAACTTCCTGTAAGAATATGACGTCGACATGCTCCAAGCCAAGAATATGAGAGATTAGAGCTTGTGTTCGCTCAACCGGAGATACTTGATGCGTATGAATGTTCCAAGATACGACCGTGAGCTTGAGATCCAGATTTCTGCCGACATCCGATATTTGGCGGCTTGGACTTGAGGTTTCAACAGGAGTCCAATGTTGTGCTGATGAAACGAAATGGTACCATGCTTGGTGCACCACTTCGTGAGTGGACGAAACGTGTGAGTCCATTAGTGACCGTAATATCAGGAAATTGGATTTAGATGGAATAAGCAAATACGGGAATGGTATAGAGAGTATTGTTCGTCGTCAGTGACGAATTGTTGGAGTTGACAGTCAAGCAGATATTTAGAGATCCCGAAGGTGTTGGTGCCCACCTAACCTTCCATTTATATAATTTCTTATATGGTTTGCGTTTTCAAAATGAACTCAATATTTGCTTGCAAACTCTCTACATCTGTACTCCGTAGGTTTGTACTAAACTTTGTCAACTACCGTGCAACCCCCTGTTAAGCATCATGAAGTCAACCCCTGAAGCTTGGGTAAAAATACTGGTGTACTAAGCAATATGAGGCTTAGCTTGGCACAGCTGGGGCCACGTTGGCACATCTGCTAGGGCTTCTCAGCAGGGTGAGACCCCTGTAATCATTACTTTAGCCCCGGGCTGCAGCCGCAGCTGTTGGGAAGGGATGCTGGGCTGGGACCTCGTACGGAGCGGATCTTCCATTTCGATTTGCCCCTATGTATTCGAGACCCAAACCAATTGGATCCAAACCATTCGATTCAATATCCAAACCCCAACATTCCAGGTTCAACTTTTCAACTCCCTTTTTGTCTCTTATATTGAAGTAATCAGCGTGTGGATCAACTATTGCATGTTGGTTATATTCGCAGAGATCTTACTTCTCTTTCCACTGTCTGGTGTCAGCATCAGACTTATCCCTTTCGTCACCTCCGCAAAGTCTATTCTGCCTACGTTACGTTACACGCGACTTGGATCGTCGCAAAGTTGACGACTTCGACTATTGACTGATCGACCGTTGTATTCGATACCCCGAATTACTTACTCAGTTGCGGCCACCATCGACAATAGTCTTTTTTAGACTTGTCCACTTTTCCATCCTTCAACCGACAACGACAATCCTAACTGCCCGCCATGAAGATCCGAACCAAGCATTCACCTTTAATCCTACTCCTTCTTCCCGCCGTAGCGAATGCGCTAGCATCTCATGATGTTGCCGATATACCTGGCCCTGCTGCGATCACAGAACATACCGATGTCCTTCCTCAGGCTGGTGTAAAGCGTCATGATGTTCCTACAAAGGATGCCCCTGTCGATGGCAGGGATGGAAAACCTCACCACGGACCGTTCATCGAGACCGAGGATCACAAGAAGCCAGCTGACATTATACCTGATGCTGGGTCTCCTGCTGCAGTTGGCTCCGGCTCTGGCTCTGCTTCGGGTACTGGCGCTGGTACTGAGTCTGAAGTTAAAGCTGCCGCCGCCGTCAAGCTCGATGCCAGCGCCGATACACTTCCCGAGCTTAAGGGTCGGCCAGTCGATCCTACTGTAGTCGATGGCGAAAAGATTCCCGAAACCAACGACGGCGTTATGTTTGACAAGGATCGAGTTCACGCTCAAGAGGGTACCACTGGCACCGAAGGCGGTGTGACCGAACGATACAAGGCTCGAAAGCTAGAGGAAGATCTCGCAGGCGAGGAAACATTCAGGAAACCCTCATCCCCCAAGGAGGCTCCTCCTCTGCCACACAGCGAGGAAGAGAAAATCCGTGCTTCTGGAGACAAGACCGAAAAGGTTGAGGACACGACCAGTGCTGGAAAGGCAGAAGACGTGATCCCTAAGCCTGCGAAGCCCATCGTCAATGGCGAAGAGCACGATTATACTGCAGGACTGGAGGTAAGCAGAACCACTATATATGCCACTGCAATATGATGACTGACCATTACTCAGAAACCAGCCGATCTTCCTGACCGACCCTCTGGTCAGAACAAACCTGTGGAAGAAAAGGCTCCACCAGTTGATTTGAGCCGAGGAACGACACACGATGGACACCATGACGACGAGAGCATTATCCAGCCATTCCACTCTTTCGTTCTCTCCTTCACCATGATTCTTGTGTCCGAAATTGGTGACAAGACTTTCTTGGTTGCGGCCCTCATGGCTATGAAGCACGACCGCATGGTTGTCTTTACTGCTGCCTTTGGCGCTCTCCTTGTCATGACCGTTCTTTCAGCTGTTCTGGGACATGCTGTCCCTACTCTGATTCCCAAGCGCGTGACTAGCTTCCTTGCTGCTGGTCTCTTCTTTGTCTTTGGTGCCAAGCTAATGCGAGAGGGTATGCAGATGGACCCCAACGAGGGTGTTTCTGCTGAAATGCACGAGGTCGAACAAGAGCTTGCCGAGAAGGAGAAGGAAATGGGCCGCAAGCGAGGTGATTCTGTGTCCGCCTACACTCTCGAGATGGGTATGAATGGCAATGGCCGAAGGTCTCGACCCAGCAACCGCCTCATGTCGCCTCCTCGATCACCTTCTCAATCTCCTGTTAGAGACTCTCGCTCCGGGTCTGGTGCTGTTTCCAGCGTTGTTCAAGGTGCTACCAATCTTTGCTCTCTGCTACTCAGCCCTGCTTGGGTGCAGACCTTCATTATGACCTTCCTTGGTGAATGGGGTGACCGAAGCCAAATTGCTACTATTGCAATGGCTGCCGGTCAAGATTACTGGTGGGTTACGCTAGGTGCTACGTGCGGCCATGCCATCTGCACTGGTGTCGCTGTCATTGGTGGCCGTGCCATCGCCGGCCGAGTCAGTCTGAAAGTTGGTAAGTTTATGGTCCCCGACCTCTATATAGGCACAAGTAACTAACAATACTTCCAGTCACTGTCGGAGGTGCCACTGCATTCCTTGTTTTCGGCGTCATTTACCTCCTCGAGTCTCTTTACAGCTAAAGGCAAACCTCTTAAAATGCCAAGTTCTTTTCTCTCTAATAGACCATGGTTTATATGCAGACTATTTGCCTGTTTGACGCCTACTCGTTTTAATTTTTCACGGCCACTTTTAAAGATAAAAAAAAGGGAACGAAGGGTTCCGGCGTTCTCTGCTGGAAGTAGATCATTTGTACATTACTTGGGCTGAGACAATCTCAGCCCCTTTCGGTTCAGTGCACATGGACACTGACCCCTTTGCCACATATGGCTTGGGGGATATTCAAGGAACGGAGACCAAGGATGAAGACGCAAGGGAATGAAGTGAAGAATTGCTCATCAGCTTTTGTATGACATGACGGGAAGTCGAGATTAGGGCGGAATTGAAAAGGGATAGTCCTGTTCTATGTTTGTATAAGCTATGATGAGTTGTACATAGGGGCCGCCATGTGGTATGCTCATAACGAAGTATCAATGTACGATGAAGCATCTCAAGACATCACTGGCTGAGGATCGATGTCTTGGCTGAGTGTCATTCAGCGAACACGAGTTTGAAAGACATTCAAGAGATCACGTTCAAGTCATAATATTTGAGTTGCAGCAAATTGTTCTGGTTTCCCATCATTCATTAACATTTGCTAGAGTAGAGGTATATCCATCATCCCTTCTTTGACCAGTGACCAGAAGCCATGTCTCCTTTCCTGACATTCTCATAGCGACCGTACGACGAAATTCAGACAACAGCCTTACGTACGGGCTTATAAACCCCCTATTCCCAACAAGCTTCAACCAGCTCTCCCCTGGAGACAGCATACTTTTCTAGACAGACGTTCTCTGTCCCTCTTTTCCCCAATAGCAAAGGCAATAAAAACAACATAGCAAGAAATGGATGAAAAGCAAAGCAAAACTAGACATCCTCAACCATTATCAAGGATAGCCCGACTCCCGAATCTCCAACTTCGGGCTTACATGTGGTATCTGACATCATCTCCTTCTGCTCCGACAAGTAGTTACTCAATCAAACAAGTTTTGGTGACATTCGACATTGAACTGGTGGTTTCGAGTTTATATGCTGGAAAAAAATGCGCTTCTTTCAAACGTTTCTGTCGTCATTCGTATAATCCCTCTCCATTATTCCATGGAGCTCCTGGTATCGCATCTGACGCTTAACCCTCGTCTTCTTCGTTGATCGGGGCAGGTGTTCGTCGCTCAGTACGCCTCTTAGGTCGTCTATGTCGCGAGCTGCTGATGTTGCTGGCCGAATCATCCGGCATGATATCAATATCATCGAAAGCCCAGTCATCATCACTGCCTGGATCACGATCTTCATCTCCAGCCCAAGATGGTCGTTCGTAGCCCGAGGACTGCGAGTTACCAGAGTTAGGGCCTGAAAGCACATCGATACGACGGCGGTTCTGTAGGTTCTGCATCAAACCGGCTCCTCGCTGACGTAGTGCATTTCGGACAACCTCAGCCTTCTTGTGTAGTTTTTCGAAGGCATCCTCCAAAGTCTCCATACCCTTGTAGATCTCTCGCTCGATCTCTGCAATCGCCGCCATCTCCATCTCCTCATCATTGGAAACAGCTTGTCGGCTTCCAGCCATGCCAGTTGTGTTGACACTAACGAACGAGGCTGGTGTCGTGCCTCGCGAGTAGACCGAGAAAGGAGTCGTGTTCCTTGAGCTGAATGAAGAGGAAGCTCTAGGTCCAGGGCTCATAGTTCGTGTGTTGTAATAAGAGCTGGCTGGTGTAGGTCCTCGAGATTCAAGGTGGGGTGTTCCTGGCTCGTCATCAGCTCCGGACCAGAGGAAGCCATCGAATCGTCCAGAAATGAGGATTTCCCACTCGGAATTGTTGATGTTGGAAAGTGCGACCAGAAGATCGTGGGTATGCGGGTTCTTGACCAGATATGTGGCTGACTCTGCATCCCGAGGAACCTGTTGCAATCGGTAGAGTCGCTGGAGTGCAAGGCCAGTCTTGATGAGAAAATCTGTTCGGGGTCGATGTCCTGGTGTAGGAGCACGAACAGATGACTTCAGCTCCTTGGAGCCAGTCATAATAGCATTGAAATAGGGGCGGTCCTCTGGATCAAGGTTTGTAAGAATGGCGAAAGATAATGTCTCGTCATCAACATCCTGGGGGGGTGGTACTGGAGTTTCTCCAGTGTTTGACAACCATCGGTCGACAGCGGTTCGGACCTTTTTAGACTGACGAAGGTAATGCTCTCTAAACTCCTCTGCAATATCCGGATCTAGCTGGACAGGAGATGCAGGTCGAGGAGGCACATCGCCACAAATTTCAGCAGCCTTGGTACCAACCTCGGCCAGATCAAAAGGAGGCCACTGCGGAAGCTCAATGCGACCACTTACCCACTCCAAGACATCACCCCAGTTGAGGCCATCATGAATCTCGTGAGGGTTATCGCACATGACACAGGTGCAGCCATAGGGAGGGAGGTCGCGTGAGAAAACGTTCTCGAGGCGGTCTAGCAACCGACGGGCAACAGAACGATGCCCAGTAGCGACAGCGATTGAACCCTGCTTGCTGAGTACAGTGTTGTACTGGTCTAGCAGGTTGTGGAATGGGGCAAAGAGAGTGTCTGTGCCAACCAGAGGAGGATTAGAAGGTCGTGTGCCGTTTTGACGAGGCAATACAGAAAGGAAGTTCTTGGGAGCTGTATAAGCGAGGCCACCGTTTTGAAGAAGATAGTCGACTCGAGGCATATCATGAACATCAAGCGCCGGTGGTGGGGGCGGAGGCGGAGGGGCAATGCCAAAAGCAGACGCAGGGGTCGCTGTTTTGGAATGCAAGTTCGAATCGACATCTTGAACGTCGATGACTGAAGGCGTCTCACGTTTGGTGTCGGGATATCCGTGAGGGAAAGGGGATTGAGTTGGCGTTCTGGGAGATGAATCTTGAGCGCTTGAAGGGGAAGAAGGTCCATCGGCATCATACTTTCTATGACTTCTAGTGGAAGAAGTTCGATGGACGGAGCGATGAGACGAACTGGAGGCTCGTGAATCGGAGCGCCTGATCTTTTCAGCAGAGCGATGCTGCGAGGATTTCACATAAGTAGCTTGACTCGAGGATCCTGATCGGCGACTGACACGGGAGCGCTCCTCGGTTCGTGATGCTGGTCGAGAATGACTAGACAGTTTCGACTTGGATCTTTTCATCCCAGCCTCCGACGCTGGAGGCTCCTCTGTCGGGGTCTGGATTCTTGGAATTTCTGTTGGTTCGGCATTTAACGTCTCCTCGTCGTAAGTTTCCTCCCTCGCGTGTTCCTCTTCGGCTGGCTCATCCGGTGTTTCTTCATTCACGGCAGTCTTGTCCGCATCCAGATCTGTTGGGGGAGGGCTTGGTGGCGCATTCGAATTGCCAGATTGCCTGCGGGCTCTGAGCTCCTCTGCGGTGGGAGGTTCCGGCGGCTCACGAGTAGGAGGTTTGAGTGATAGAGAATCGCGACTAACGATAGCCTCTTTGCTGTGAGCCTTGCTGAATGACGGATAAGGCATTGAGATACGGTCTGATAAAATAGAAGTGGCGGCTGTCGATGTCCTGGCCATGTCTGAGCTGGCTAAATCACTGGTCGAAGCAGTGCGGTGGTGACGACGGTGATGCTCATCACTGTCTCTATCCTTGCGGTGACGATGGCGGCGGCTAGATGTATGAGAAAGGCTGTCGCTAGCTTCGCTACCGAGCTTGCTCCTAGAAGGTCGAGATGTGCGGTGTCGGCGACGCTCGGGGTCCTTATCCCTTTCTCGATCGTGGTCTCGGTCGCGATCTTTGCGCTCCTTTCGTTCTGATTTTGAGCGTCGGATCTTTTCCTTGTCGTACGGTCTCTCATCGGCCGGGGCCTCGACGTCTTGGTCCTTGGAGGACATGGTTAACCATGGAGCTGCGGTGAGAGTATCTTATGGAGGTTGTTCCACGGTTAATGTCGTTGTGGTCGATAATTCCCAACGGGCCCAAGAAGGCGGTCAAGAATAGTGGGCGCAATGGGGAGTCGATAGTAATAACTCCCTGAGTAGCAAAAAAAAATCAAATCAAGATGATATAAAGTGAGATTCAGGCTGCCGAGCGAGAGATTGTACAAGGTTGGGCAGTCTTGGGATACAGCAAAGCAAAAGCGAATTCGTGGAGAGGGGATGGTTGTGCTGTAGAAAGTGAGGTGAGTCGCATGGAAGCTAAGCGCAGTGCATGCCAGGCTCGGTTTGGTTGGTCCCTTCCCTGCAACCCAGAGTCTCAGGTCAGGTTCCGTTTAGAATCAGGCACTAAGGCAGGATAGAAGGGCCTTTGGTGACAAGACGTGTACCTCCTTTCCTCGTTCCAGTTTCCCTTCTCACCGTTAGAAGCACGGCCGAGAATATGTTACAAGCAATTAGGCAATTTATTCAATGTTTCCTGGTCAAGCGTCATATCTTAGTTCCCCAACCTGCGATTTAACAACTCGTCTAAAAGGGGATCGGGAAGCTTGGACTTTTTTACAAGGTACTTGGGTAGGAAGTCCAACGGTGATCACTGTCAGCCTACAAACCTGCAAAAATGATGTCAACCTATAACTAGAGGCGATAAATTAAATAGCAATCCAGAAAGTCTGTCACCAACACGGCCACCATGCATACGCAATCTTCATCCAACACAGCCCCCAACTGTAAAAGATCTCGTTTATGTCTGAGTTCCCGTCTCCCAAACTTGCTTGTGGAGCCCGACAGTGTTGAACAAAAGCCAATGCTATGCTGGGCTGGGCTGGGCACGGGCACGGGCACAGGCATACCCAGTCTCAACGGTAGCAGAAAACTTGGCTCCCGAGTTTGAGGTAAAAATATATAAGCAGAGAACCGGCCTAGTCTAGTGCAAGTTGACTATGTTAATTCGTCCCCTAGTGCTCCAGAGATTTACAGGGGACCACACGGGAGGCTGGGCGTCATTGAGTGACGACCAACCACCTTGAACGGCTTAACCGCTTGGCTCCCCCCTGTAGAAGCATATGGAAGCCAGGGTTAAGGCATGAGAATGTTCGATACAGCATTGTAGCTGATATTATTCCCAGAACGCAAAAACCAACTTATGCTAAATATAACATGACTCAAACATATCACTTCAAGGCCGCCACGCATCGCATTCCCCATCCTCACGACCCATATTCTTTTCTCACTCATGCTTAGCGGTGCTGCCCAATCCTTCAGCCGTCAGGGTCCAATAGTTGATTAAGCGCGCATATTGTCACGAGTGCATCCATTCACAGTCCAACACAAGACAGCAGTCCCATTGCTGCATGTGATAGGTTGATAAGTTGACAAGCCCACGTATCACTTGCATTGCATATTCTCGCTTCTAAAAGTAGGTACTGTGGTTTGATCATGCTCTTCATTCATCGTATCGGTACTAAATCTATTCCGACACAACTTCGTCGTCTAAAGTTTACCAGCAACGTAATGTATGTAACACAGCACATTCGCGCTTCTTTTTCCTTTCCGTCTCATTCAAATTAACGCCAATTCCGTTTATACTTGCGCTGTAATTTGCAAAAGTTTTGTAGAGCAACAACATTCCCACTCGAATCGGTAGGTATGTAGTTGTAGCTAGCGGGTATCTCCCTCGGTTGATTCCCGAGATAATTCGTCAAAAATCATCGCTTACAGGCGGTCGAGAAGACCGTTGCTCTCAAGGAGCAGAACGATCTGGTGCACAATGGAGCGGACGTTCTGCTTCTCGAGGTCGACAACGAGGTCGGGCTTGGCAGGAGCCTCGTAGGGGTCATCGACACCAGTGAAGTTCTTAATCTCACCCTTGCGAGCGGCGGCGTAGACGCCCTTGCGGTCGGTCTTCTCACAGTACTCAAGAGGAGTAGCGACGTGGACGAGGAAGAAGGGGCCGGACTTCTCGACGAGGTCACGAGCAGACTTACGGGCATCCTCGAAGGGAGCAATAGGAGCGGCGATGACAGCGGCACCAGCCTTGGTCAGCTCCGAGGCAACGAAAGCAATACGCTGGATGTTGAGGTCGCGGTCCTTGCGGGTGAAGCCAAGCTCAGGAGAGAGCTCGTGTCGCACGTTCTCACCGAGCAGCATGGAGACGGGACGGCCACCACCCTGGTTGAGGGTGGCTTGGAGGGCACGGGCGATCTGGTCCTTTCCGCTGTTCTGGTAACCAGTCATGAAGACGGTGAAACCCTTCTCGGCAGGAAGGGGGTTCTCCTCGCGAAGGACCTTGACGACCTCGGGGTAAGAGAACCATTCGGGGATCTCCTTGCCGGTTCGGAGACGGTGTCGGAGCTCAGTGCCGGAGATGTTAAGGGTGCGGGTGCCCTCAGGGATCTCGTTGATGGGGAGGTACTCGTCAGAGTCGGGCAGGTAGATCATGGCCTGGAACTCGACCATCTTGATGCCAAGCTCCTCCTGGTGCTCCTGGACGAGGACCTGGGCATCGTAAGGACCGTAGTGGTCCTTACCATCCTTGTTCTTACCGGGACCGGCGTGGTCACGACCAACGATGAAGTGAGTAGCACCGTGGTTCTTGCGGATGATGGCGTGCCAGAGAGCCTCACGGGGACCACCCATTCGCATGGCGAGGGGCAGGAGAGCGAGAGCGGCCATGCCGTTGGGGTATCGGGGTAGGAGAGCCTTGTAGACACGGACACGGGTGAAGTGGTCGATATCACCGGGCTTGGTGAGACCAACGACGGGCTGGATGAGGACGTTGGCCTGCTGAGAGCGGGCAGCGCGGACCGTCAACTCACGGTGAGCGCGGTGCATGGGGTTTCGGGTCTGGAAAGCGACGACCTTTTGCCAGCCGAGCTTGTTGAAGTGAGCGCGGAGCTCAGAGGGTGTGACTTTTGAATGTTAGTCTAATGTTAAGTTCGGGAATAGTTGTGTTTCTTACATCGGAGGTCGAGGAAGTCGTAGTGCTCAAGACGGTTGATGGCCTCGAGCTTGCCACCAACGTAGAACTCCTTGGCGGTGTCGAAGAGGTACTTGACACCGGGGTGAGTGTCATCATCGCTGCCGAAGACCTTCTTGGCCTCGTTGACCCTGTGAAGCACTTGTATTAGCTACCATGGCGCAGTAAGAATTGGAATTATAGAGCCACCTACTTGTCAGGTCGGTAAATATCCTCGACGGTCAGGATAGCGAGGTTTCGGTCGTCACGGAAGTCGCGGAGGGTGATGCGAGCACCAGCCTTGAGGCCGAGCTGGTCGATCTCAGCCTGGCTAACATCGAGGTTGATGGGCATGGAGAAAAGAGCGCCATCGGCAAGACGGTTGTTCTCAACAACGCTGGAAGAGTTTGTTAGCTCATGAGACACCAAGTACAAATTTTGACTTCAACTTACCCATTAAAGTCCTTTTCGGTCATGAAACCTATAAAATTGTTGGTCAATTGCTATTCACTCATGATAAAAATGTTTCCGTCGCAAACCGGTCGCCGGGGATCGGAGATGCGGGGGCGGGGCGCCGCACTCCGTCAACGCTCCGTGCGCGCCATCATCACAGCGGGGGAAACAAAAAGATCACCATGAGAAAAAGTTGCGGCGCATACCTTCGAGGGGAGAGAAACCACCGTTAAGGATCAGCTCAAGATCGCAAAGGTGTCGCTCGCTGAGTGTAAGGGCAGGAAGCTTCTGAGCCTCAGCCTCGAGCTCGGACTGGCGAGGCAGATCGCGAGCGAAGAGGTCCTTGAGGACACCACCGTGAGGAGTGTTGGCCATTGTGTTGTAAGGGTTTGTGGTGTTTTAGGGAAGGTAATAAGGAATTGAAACTTTAGAAACCGGCTCGAGTCGAATTTCGAGGTTTTATTAAGAAACAGAAACCGAAGTCAGAGTACGCAATCGTAGAGGCTAACGACTGCACAAGTGTTACTCAGTAGAAGACGACAACGGAAAGGAACAGAGGACGAGAACGAGAAGAATGGGAATGGACAGCGGAGAAGGAATTGCATTGATTTTAAATCATCTAGCAGCGGGAATACAGAAAAGTACCTCGATCCTCATGCTCATCCACCTCGTCTTCTTACATCCACCCTGCCATGATTAGTCCCCTCTCCCCTCTCCCCGTCCCCAGTTCAAACAACAATTTACTGGGGTTAGATGGATAGGAGGGGTGTAACCATTGCATTGCAGCGAGTGGGAGAACGAGTAAGAGAAGGAAAAAATTGCGTGTCCATTAGCAAAACGGACGAAATCGGCCACTGCATCCAATTGCCTTCTACTGAACGGGCCGCCAAACCATCGCATCGACCAAGCTCGCGGCCCTCACCGTCAGAAAGAGGAAAAAATTAATGGGGTTGCGCTTTTAGCTCTCAATGACGTGCTCAGGACTTGAGGCTTATACATGCCGCCGACCAAGAAAGAGGCCAATCAAATGTTGTATTATCGGACACGGCGGCGCTAGGTAGCTCTTAGGTCGTCGGAGCATCGCTCTCGGGCGGCCATGACCATTGATAACTTGGGGGAAATCATGATGACAGATTTGGGTAGAGGCGACGGTTTCCGAGGAGAGTCTCTATCATTCACAGCATTGCCATAGGCATGATAACTTGGCCCCAAGTACTATTGCGCGATTTGCATTGTCTACAGAGCTTATCATCGCGTACCTACAAGCCGCTGCAAGCTGCAATTCTAAGGTGGGATGCACAACATGGATTATCATTTTCCTTTTCGAATTTCCCATGGTCATAACCAGTTCCTGGTACCTTGAAAATAGTAGGCAGGTGGCAGTGAAATCTTCAACCACCGTACAGTAGCTGCAGTAGGGGCCCTCTTTAGCCCCCAGTCTATCGTAAGTCTGCATCTCCGTATCCATCTTCATCACAAGGGTAAGAATGCGAACAAGAGATCCTGCCTACATGTTCCATGGCACAACCACCCATTCACCCACATATAACCCACGTTCTATGCATTCATACCCACCACCCGTTTCGAGAATGAGGGAGGATTATGTCCTTTTTGGATATTGCTGAGTTTTTGTACCTGATTAAAGTCAGTCTCATCACCTTACCCTATCATGATATCTGCAGCGTTATCTCAAGCACTTGAATGAGTTTTCTACCTCAAGTCACTCCCCAGAATCATTGCTTACTGAACCCGGTCTTATACCTCCGCAGCCTTGCATCTTAAAAGTGGTTGCCGGAGATGGTCCCGCTGAATGGGGCGTGAGGTTTCCCCGAGTCAATGCGGTTGTCGGGCGATCGCCCGGCAAAGATGGGCAGAGGCCATTCTTTTCCCCTCAGTCATGATGGATGAAGAATCTTTCCTTAGTAATCACGCAATTCTCTGACGTTGATGAGACACTTTTTTTTTTTTTAGTAGTTGGCTCGACGATCGACAAAGCCATGCAGAAGTAGAACTCTGCTAAAATTTGGAGAATTTCCCATAGCAATTCTTTCTCAGACCAAATTACTTATACACAGCTAGGTAGACAGATAAGGGTTCGGTGGTCAGCCGCTGACCATTCTGCCCTGTAACAGTTGAGTTCATGTCGGCCAGCGCCCTTAGTATTGGCAACTCCCCTGGCGATCAGATTCTTACCCTATGAGCATCTACCGCCCAATGTCAGAACGACGAAATACGATGTTCTTATTCTTATACTCCAATAATCTCCCCTCGGATTCGTTTAAGATTCGTTTAGCATTTTGCATCGCTTGGTAAGAAGCGCAGCCGTCGTATACGGAGCACAGCTTGACTACAAGGGCGCGACCGATTGTAGAAAATGATAGGCGTATTGAGGCTGTTTCACAGCCATGATGGTTAATGGTGTTGGAGAAATTAAGAGTAAGTAAGGGAAGCATCGGCTCCTAGGTAGAGTTCAGATTATGGACGAGCAGAGACCTAGGAAATGTCTTTTACTTTGATGAGTTCGTCCTTATGCTTTTAGCAGCCAAGTCTACCTTAATTCCACGATGGCAGTCTAAGTTATGCTCATTTTGTGGCTTTCAGTCGCCATCTGTTGCCAAGACCCAGTCTACGATCCGGCCCCATTCGTAAGCCGGATCCAGATTGTGGATGAGGAAGCCAAGAATCATTGCCATGGGGTCGACTCCTCTGCCGATAGTCCGAAAGCTAGCATTCTGACTTCTCAGCAAAATTGTATTGCTAGAGGTACATCAAAGGAGTCTGAAACGGCTCGTCGCTCGTTTCTGAACGATCCGGAGTTGCTCCTGGTTCATGGCCTACCAGGAATTATCCTCTCGTTACAACCCGAGAGTCATGGTTGGTACTGTAAAGAGAGGATAGCGCTGGTACAGCCCTGGAAAGCGTTTTTACGGATATAGGATCCCAAGATAGTAATTTCATGCACAGTGAAAGTTATGTACGGTTATCGATTCGAAGATCCGAAAAAGAGAAGTAGATAGAAAGCAAATTGACTGCTTCTGAGATTCTAATTCGATTGTCTAGATCTTGAAGGTCAGATAATGGCGCATCGTATCCCGTCAAGCCTCGTCCGCCCTATCCGTGAACGAGCACAGTTGCTGAGTTCTATCTGAATTTACAGGGAAGCCACATGATACCTGACACAGGAAGGCCTCATTGTCTGAAAGTAACGCCCTAGACATCGGTACTATAGTGTCTTCTTCACCCGTGCAGAGCAACGAATACATTAAGTTGATGAACTCGCAACGAAGCTGTGGCCGCCGTTGTTATTTGAGCCTTGACTTGACAGGCTTGTCTTCCCCAAGTTTCCCCAATCAGCGATCCCCCTCTCTTAGCGCCAAGTTTCAACAAAAGCTGTCGCAATCAGCAGAAGTTCGACACGTGGAAGGGACCATTCCCCGCCTCTTGAATTTTGGTTTGACAGAAGACCTGCTAACCAATCGACACAAGCCCACTTGCCAATGGTGACGCGATGAGCTGGCAGGGTGATCAAAAATTCTAGGGGTACTTGAGTCGTGCTGCGTTACTGAAAAAAGAACTTTGTCGCGTGAGTTTCGTCCTGTATACTCACTGCAGTAAATGAGACGAAAAAAAGCATCTCGGTAGAAGAAGCAATTAATTTCATCGCAAACTTTCTTGTCGGTCTTTTTTGGCCGAGACCATGTCGGGATGGGAAATAGACTCCCAAAAGAGACGTTCGTTTGCGTAAATGGGAAGGTGCAATCGGATTAAGTACCTTTGTATCCGTACCCAGGTACTAGTAGGTTTGCGACTGACTTGCCTCTCCAAATTTAGGAGCTTGCCCAGAAAAATGTGGTTGGATGCAAGATCTTGATCCCAACCTTCCTTGTTTCTGTGCATATCAAACTTGCACTATTTTCTTGTCATCATCATCGCTGTTATCGTCAACTGAGTACGCTGACTCTGTGATATTGAGTTGAACAAACCGTCTCGTACCTATACTTCAGTTTTCATTAATTGGTTTGCTGTGATTTCATAGCTGTCGACTCCTTCCCCTAATTAAAAGCCCCTGCAGCTGCCATCCCGCCAACCTTAAATTCCCGTCGCGAGGTTGTCGATCTTTAGTGGCTTCTCCCAGCCGCTGCGCCACTATTGTGTCTTTGGGGTTACACCTACGTCAAACAAACACGAGATTTTGCATTGGCACAAAGAACACCAAGCTCTAATCTCCCGTTACTCGGTGCCTCCTGTCTCCTCTCCTTTGGCAACCTTCCGATGACCCACCATCTATAACGTTCGATCCACGCTTTTCGACGACCTCTTACCGCCAGGACGGTGGCTTGCGCAGCTAACGAAACACTCACCGAGAAGATTCATCTGAGACCTGCGTTCCTTGATCTTCATGTCCGAATCGACCGATCTTCCACCGCCGGACTCTTTAGCCTCACTATATGCTTCCTTGGACTTTTCAAAATAATAATCGACTCCCGATAGCGACATCTGCTCTTTCGAAACTGCCCTGGCGGGCTTGCCCGCATTCCGCCTTTTCCGACCCCTTACCGTTTTTCGATCGTCGAAATGTTTGCGACCCGGTATCCCTTGACAGGATTGGCCTGCCTCTTCACTACCATAGGCCTTATTCCAACTGCGTATGCTCAAGACAAGATCTTCATTAATGGAACGGGCGACAATGGCGTATTTCACGACCGTTTGGACGTTAGCAGGACCCCATCACTCTATACCGGCGACTTCGACGATTGCTTGAATGATGGAAGTTTATTCAACGTAACCGGTTTCGATACCGCTTACTACTCTGATAACCTTACTGTTTCGTTCCATTTGTACGGAAGCTCCAATATTCGTCAGGAAAATGTTATGAGTATGTCATGGAAATCTTCTCTGTCCTATTGAACCTTTTTAACCATATTGCAGTGCATCTCACTATCCAAGTTTATGGAGAGGAACGTTTCAACAAAACTTACGATCCATGTGCGGCTAACGTCACAAGTCTCTGTCCCCTAAAGGCTGGGGAGCCCATCAATGCATACATTACTACCTCGATCTCCGCTGATGATATTGCGGGTATTCCCTCAATCGCCCTGAATATACCTGATCTGGAAGGATTCTCTCGTCTACAAATCTTTGCCAACTCAACACAGACCGAAATTGGATGTTTCCAGGCCACCATGAGCAATGGCAGAACCTTTTCACAGCCTGAAATTGTTGGAACGATTCTTGGAGTATTCACAGCGTTTGCAGTTCCGGCCTCCTTTGCAACCGCTATCTACGGCGTGCAAATTCCGCATATAAGAATGCATTATGCTCATTCTTTTTCGATCTTGATCATTTTCGAAACCTTCCAGTCGATCTTTTTCTCCGGGGCGCTATCTGTCAACTGGCCCGCCCTACTTCCTGCCTGGTGGAGCAATTTTGCTTGGACTGCTGGTATGTTCGCAAGCAACAGTATGATCGAGGCGATCAGTCCTTTTGCAGGTGTCTCGGGCAACGCAAGCCAGGTTGGCTCGGCAGGATCAATCCCTATCAACAACGGAGGTGGTCTTGCACAACAGATCTTTGGCAGAAGCCTCAGTAGCCGTGCCGCTGTTCAGCAAGATGGTATCCTACAGACCCTCGCTCGCCGAAACGACTTCAACTCAAGTAACCCTTATGACTACAGTTGGGCCGGAGGGCCTCGGAATCCGGGAATGCCATTGCCAGGAGACTATTCTGGCTTTCCAGGAGTGTTGTCTGTACTCGGCATTCCTCGGAACGACGCATTCATTATTGGCCTTATTTGGCTCCTCGTTGTTTTAGCAGCTGTCGCCCTATTTATAACGTTTTCCAAGCTGGTACTTGAGCTATGTGCGAAGTGCAAGCTGATCAAGTCGGACGGCTTCGACTACTTCCGTTCCCACTGGCTCGGGTATATGGTCGTTGGCCTGCTCCGAACACTCTTTATTGCGTTTTTCGTCATGACAACCCTTGCACTGTTCCAATTCTCGATCGATGCGCCTCCAGGACCGACTGCAATTGCTGCCGTCATTTTTGTCATGTTTATGGGATTTGCTGGTTTCACAGCCTATGCTTGTTCGACAAGATTGCGTGAAGGCAAATACGAGGTCGTGTCTGATACTCTCCGCTTCGAGCAAGGCAAGATTCTTAAGAAGATACCATTTGTTGCGACAACCCTGGAAAGCTCTATCGGCGAGGAAGAGCAGGCGCAGAAGCCACGTCTATTCGCTAGCCTGCCAATTCGACGAATCAGGTTCGTTGACAAAGACCCCGAAAGGCCCAAGGTTCACCAAGACGAGCCATACATCAAGCGTTATGGGTGGCTCTCGGCTCGATACCGAACCGCGCGATGGTGGTTTTTCACAGTATATTTGGCCTACCAGTTTGTTCGGGCATGTTTTATTGGTGGTGGCCGTGCAAGTCCCTTGGCCCAGGTCTATGGTCTCTTCATATTTGAGATTTTTGCTTTGGTCATTATCATCAAGCTCAAGCCCTTCGAGGGATCCCGGAACACAACGGCGGCCATCTGGCTACTCTCGATTTCCAAGATTGTTACCACTGGTCTTTCTATTGCGTTCTTGACAACTTTAAACCTGAGTCGCGTCGCAGCGACAGCTATTGGTATGATCATCCTCGTTGTTCAATGCTTCCTTGCAGCAGCTATCCTGGTTCTTATCGTGCTCGGTATGTTATCTACCTGGATGTCCCTGTCTCGCAATCGTGAAGACTTTCCAGAGAAGATCGAGGACCTCCGCGTCCGATATTTCGAACATATGGAAGACAGAGCAGGTACCAAGAAGCCCAAAGAAGATGAAGTGGACGAACTTGAAGAATTGTCCAAGTCCATTTTCAGCGTAAGCAACGTGCGACACAACACTCAAAGCAATGCCTTCCCAACACTAGGAGGCACAAGATCTCAACTCCCATCTCACCCGGCACATCCACTCAATCGACCTCGCCGAACGAACAGTGCTAGTTCTCGTCACTCCGTCAACAGTCTGCCTCGGAGTGGCCGCACCCATCGTCCCTCGTGGAGTTCAAAGGACTTTGCAGAGTGGGATGCTGATATGAACAGGGGCGACACGTCCAGAATTAGTCGCATGCGAAGCAGCTCGTTGCGAGTGCAAGCATCCAAGTACTCTGGAAGTCGGCCACCGATGACACCGACTCGAGAATCTGCAGAATTCATTCCCGTGAGTGTAAATGCTGTCGACAAGGATGCGATTGTGCAAGACAAGATTGAGGAAAACGCTGCCACTCCAAAAAGAAGGAAGAGAGCTGTAAGCTGGGCAGACCAAAGCTCAATATGCGAAGAGCCCTCAGATGAGGCTCCAAAGAATGACGACAAGCCACTGGAGAAGATTGACTCGACAGGCGGCCGAGACGAAGCAACTACACCAAAACCCCAAGAATAACCGTCGCCTATTTATTTATGACGGAAGTTCTGAATTCAACTACGCAGGTCAACTTGTATTTGCATTTGGAACTTTATTACGACTCTCACGTTTTGTACTTATCCAGATTCCCCTATCTCGCCAGCCAGTAAATCTCAGTTGCTGGACGTTGAACGTATGCATTTTTATAAATCCCAAGCATGTTGCCGATTTCCTGCCGGGACAGGAAGCGGTTTGCGAGTTTTGTTTTGATCATTGGAAATATATTGAGATGCGGCATGAACACGCAAGGCTATAGAGTCTATTCAGCAGTGATGTCTGGAGTTTCACAATTGGGAATTTCAGATTGAGAACAACCATGACATAGATAGTTAATTCATCATTTTATGACAGAAATTCTTCCTGGTTTCGAGGTGATATGCTTATGGATGGCAAACAAGGCAGACACACTTCCTTGATCTTGGATGTATTATCTATTGGCGTCAGGAGAAGCAGATGTAGGTCATGACATCGCGCTTCGAGTGCCGCATAACACAAGCTTTATCGTGTAAATCAGTAATCTTGGAGGGCGCGTTGCACGATTATTTCCATGTCTAATAAAAACACATTGTCAAATATTCTAGCTATAAATAAACGTATATTGGGTGCTCATGATATCACCTCGTCGGATTCTCATCGACATCATAGTGTATTAAATCCATCAGATGAGAAAGGCAGGGTCTCCGACGTCGCATGCCTCAAACTTCGCATGACTGAACTCTCGCTGTCTTTTTATATGGATGGGTCGCGTTTTAATCTTATCGACGAACTGCAGTCTGCTCACAATGCGTTCATTTTACCATTATTCCAACGCAGCTTCGTCTGCCATCGTCTGTAAGGCAAACAGCTACCCACTCTGCATTCCCCCATTCAAAGAAAGCCTCGTTTTGTAACAATAGCTGTTGCGATCAATCTTTCTCCACTGTACAAACGTCGTGTTAATGGTGAAAGCTGCCAATGAACCGTCTGAGAAAGACCTCTCGTGCCTTTTCTACGAGCCTACCTTCTCCAGACACTGGTCACGACTGACGATTCCTTCCGTATCCATCGTCAATAGCGTCAATATCGCCTCGAGAATCAGTTCATCTTTGCAAACGAAAACTCGCTTTACTTACATTCTAATACTTCTTCATCGCTAGCTATCAACAATGTCGGATAGCAACAAAAACGTCGAGAAAGGCACCGACCGGCCCCTGAGCGAGGAGACTCGCGAGGATCTTCGTCGCATGACACTCGGTCTGACTAACCAGAGGACCATTGACACCCTCACTCGAACCGGTATGATGGCCAAGATCAAGCGGGAGAGCTCCCGTGCTCTTCGCGATGAGGCTATTGCTCGCGCCGAGGCTGAGAAGGAAGCGGCTGCTAAGAAGGCCGAGGATGAACAGAAGAAGCTCACTATGGCCGAGAACAATGAGAAAGCTGTTGATAAGGTTGACAGATCCAAGCGGGGGGTCACTGAGTCCGAAAAAAACAAGAAGAAGCAGATCTAAGTCTCTCTGAAGATGTGAAACTCACCGTCCGAACCTCTTGAGCTTTGATCAGACTGCACCGGGGGTAAGATACCAACACTCAAGCACACAAACACTGATCGGACGCTTGACTAATGATAGACTAGACGCCGTTGTTCTACTGGACCATCTCGACGAGGTATCTAAGCATACGATCGGATACAGGCATTGAGTTTCCACCTCTGCAGGGACCAACTGGAACTGAGGAGATTGAGAACATGTACTGCGAAGGATCGGAAGATCTGTGGCTTTCCGATAACGCGGACCAATTACTTTTAGGAAGCAGGGTTTTGTCATTTCTCTTTTGTCTTTCCTTTGTCTTACCAGGCATAGCGAAGCATGTCTCAGTTTTTGTTTTCCCCACATGTCATGATCATACGCTCAGAAAACGGGATTTGGTCCAGCAAGACCTTCACCGGTCCAACGAACATACGAAAACATCAGCATCTACCCGCCGTGCAGCACTCAACAAACATCAGCCACACGCTTCCTTGCATAAGACGGGAAGAGTGACCGTGAAGAAGGAACCGCTCATGATGTATCATCTCTGCTACGTGCACTATTAGTGTGAGACAAGCGATGAAAACCTGCAACGCCCATTTGCATGTTTAGATCCTGGCGTCGATAGTAGATCCAATAATAAGCTCTCGAAATGTCAGATCATATTTCTCAATTGTGATTCCAGTGAAAGAGATTCTAGAGTCGCTGTTGTGCCATATGCATGGACGGAAGGAAAGAATGAAGATGTGACGATCACAATGGACGTGCTTCGATGGGCTCAGACAGATCCGTTTTCCGCCGCGTAACGTTGTCTCGTCGTTAGTAGAGGCCCCTGCAGACAACCGAGACTATCACATTGTATTTGTCATTCATCGACGTCCATCTGCGTCAATCAAGTTCCGTTACCCCGGTCTGGGGGAACTGGGAGTTCAAGAGATACCAATTAAAACTGGACGGAGGTCCCTCCGCGTTAGCAGACAAGATATTATCTGAACCCCATGAACCCATGTTATATTGGTTATACAGTAGCAGGCTAGCAGTCAAACCCACAGCTAACAAGACGAGCCGGGGACCCTTGCTCGGCCAAACCGCAACCTGCAGTGTTACACGTCTTGGCAGGCTCGGACCAAACTTATCTGACTATGTATAGCCTTGAGACAACTAAACAGCTGATTGTTTCGGTCCCGTCCCGTGGCAATGCATGGGGATCTACTCGACTCACTCTCAATTTGAGGCCCTAAGTCAGGCTGAGGGAGGCTAACCCAGCTGGGAAATTTAATAATGTAGTAGAACACGACCGGTTGCAGTCCTCAGATCTCAGTCCTGTATCCAACCAAGCATGGTTGTTGTACAAGGGTCGAACTCGAATGACTCTACTATGACTCTATTTCACCCCCCCCCCCCCCCCCCCCCCCCCCCCCCCCCCCCCCCCCCCCCCCCC
>JAAVUD010000023.1:0-34702 GCA_014898915.1 Fusarium chlamydosporum | reverse complement strand
CCTAACCGCCAACATGGCATCCATTCCAAGATCAACGCTCTCTTCCAGCCCAGCATCCCGGTTTTGGGTTGGGGCTGTTGGCACCGTTTTCCTATTGTTTCTTCTGTCCGCTTTCTACACGGATTCATTGAGATCGCCTTTAGATTACGCGCAGTCTAAAGCGAACCAATTCTGTCGACAGTAAGTAGGCAAGAAATATTTAATTAGCCTCTGTTGACCATTTGGCGGAATAGATCGGATACCGACACAAAGAATTCGAATGCACGCAACTGTCAAGACCCCTACCGTCGACCTGGCTTCCTCATCATTCCACCAGATGAAGATGCTTATAGAGAAACCCAATGGATGCCTTTTACGGAAACCTTTTTGAACGCCGACCCACCGAAGAATGCAGCATACCCTCCACCGCAAAGCGAGCTGATCTTCAATGATACCGAGGTTCCACAAAAGTTCCTCGAAGGGCCAGAGATACCCAAGCAATGGATGAAGATAGCTACGGCGGAGAACAGGCGGCGACTTGCTGCGATGAAGCATGTAAAGAATCCAACGGTGGAAGACTTTGTGGATATGAAAGATGATGGCGACCTTGGCTGGCTCTGGGGGCGCCGACTCGTAGAGTTTGGTGACTCTGTGGACAGATACGAAGCTAAGTATGTTTGTCATGAATTCGGCAGCGAGATGGTTTTTCCGAAGATACACCCAATCGAGCAGTGGCCAAAGGGTATTTGTGAAATACCGGCTTTCAACCTTACATTTGTTGTGTTTCATTCCGCCGGAGGCTTCACCTATCGACCTGACTGGTTTTGGTACAAACAAATGCGCATTATTCCGTTTGAGGAACGGTGGAAGGAGCTCTGGAAACCGCACAGCGAGCCCATCAATGGGCCTAACGGAAGACCAGATCTACTCCTTTGGCAAAATGGCCTATGGGATCAACGAGGATTCCAAGTAGGGGGCCAAAAGCATCACCAAGACGACAACACAACCTTGACTGCAAGGCATCGCAAGCTAGTCTGGGAAGAGCTACATTTCTACACAGCTCGGCTCAAGGTTTTTGCAGAGCTGATCAACAAAGAGTTCCCAGACACTCCCATGATGTTCAGGACTTTGACGTACCACCAAAAGACTGGATCGGGAGACAGTATGTTGATAGAGATGGATCGTGTTGGACGAGCTATGGCAGAGCAGTATGGGCATGAGATATTTGAATGGGCTCGTATAATATCTCTACTCGGACATTGGTATGCTGATGGTACGCATCCTGCTGAGGGAGCATTGAGTTGGCTGTGGGGCAACATGGTTCTTGAGTATCTTGCTAGATCAGCTGGAGCTGGGGTGCAGGCTGGTATTGACGAAAGAAACCCCTATTTCGAAGGATGGGATGCCTGTCATGCGGACCTTGTTAGCTGGGGCGGGCGGTAACTACTTTTATCTGCTGATCCGCTTTTCTGTTTTAAGATTGGAGTTTTACTGCTACGAGTTGTTTCTGTACTACATCATTACCCTACCAATATGCAATGTGCAATACGTACTAAACCTCTGAAATGTAGAGCGGACTCATGCGCAGGATATGCAGGCCACAGCTTGTCACCAACTTAACAGAGGCCGATGCTTCCTTACCGCCTCGGAGTGAGCCTCTAGTGAATGAGTGCACGAACATGATCCAGTCAACAAGTTAGACTGGTTTAACTGTGTCAGACTCGATGATACAGGATGCAGTCTTGTTCGGATTGGACTATTGTCTGGAGAAGGCAGCGATCGCTTGTGTGTCCAGAAAGACATATGATAGGTTCATTGTATGGGTACTACTAAGTCCCATGGATATACTGACCCCTTTTCCTAGACATCATTGTCCGTGTCTAGAGTCTAGGGATCTAAAATAGAACAAATTGAACTTTGCGGATAACACGGCATCGTGACGTCTTTGAGCCATCACGTTTGGAGGTGGCGCAGCTTCAGTTTCCTCACTCAGTCGCCGTGTCAGCTCATAACTAAAACGACTGGATCGTCCTGTAGCCAGTCGGTGGACTCGTATTCTGTCTTCAATAGCTGTTCTGAGTCACGCTATGGCAGTCAGGACGCCTTCCATCGCCCCGTTCTGAGGCTTACACATGGACACTTGTGGACTAGTATGGGCGGATACGGCAACAAAATGCCGATTTACGCATTGGCCAATTGAAATGCAAATTCCAGACTCTCGACATATCGTACAGTTAAAATTACAAGAGACAGCCTGCATGACGCCGGCTCGCAGTATAAAAGGACCTGTTGAGAAGCTCTTCCAGAGGATCTAGGCCAGCAGCACCACAATCATTTACTCTCAACACATCCATTCCTTAGAACAACCATAAATAACAGCCCTTGATTCCTCAAGATGAAGCTCAACTTTCTTCTTACCGCTGCACTGGTCGCTGTCCCTGCACTGGCCGCCGACAGCACTACTAAAACAACACACACCGAAAAAAGCACCATGTAGGGTTCCTGGTTTCATGTAGGAAGAGATCCAGGCTAAACAGATATAGGACATCGACCGAGACTCTTAAGGCGAGCCAGACCAGTGCCCACTCAAAGTCGTCCAAGGCCGCTGCTGCTCCTACTATGGGGGCTGACATTCTTGGAGTCGCTGGCGTTGCAGGCGTTCTTGCTGCTATGGCGCTTTAAATAATTGTTCGAAACATATGATGTGCACTACACCAGTCCAAAAATCCATACCGAGATTTGGAAATTTAGATTGCTATATGTAGATAGCATTTGCAGTTTTAAGTTTTACCCTTCAACTATAACTATTGAAGATATTAGATCCTCAAACTATATGGACTATTTGTACTTGTCCTTCTCCTTCTTACCTGTGAATAACTTGGTATAGGCCTTATTTCTACTGTGATAAGTGGAATAGCCTCATATTGTTTGCACATTTAGCAATATATCTCTGGGACAGAGCCTCTTATTACTCCTAATCTGGGAACACTCTGTTTGTCACATGCATAACTAGCGCTCTAGCTATTGATCAATCAAGTAGTAAAGTAGGATGAAGGCCATACTGTCGGTGAGTCGTTTGAAACCTCTAGAAACCGTGTAGCTTTATTGCCAGAGAATGCGATTCAAATATATACCTTGGTATAATCAGACGAGTAAACAGAAATCTCGACAGCGGCTACCGCGAGACGCCACTCAAGCTTGACTCGACGTTAGCAGTGAATAGTAGCACGATATAAGGTGGAAATCACATCTCTGTCGCCAAACCAGCGAAATAGCCAAGTTCACGATAGCGTCCATATCGCGTATCTATAAAATGGAGGTATGCCTAGTGAAACACAATATACTGGATCTCCTGCATAAACCCAAATAGTTCATCTCAACTCCAGTATCTTAATAGATCCAAAATGCACTGGGTACATATACTATAAGCTACTACAGATATTCAGATATTAAAAACGGATCAGATAACTAGATCATACTAAGCTAGTCTACTCCGGCTATTACACGTGCGAAAGTTACCATGTCCCATACATGCTCTTGTAAAGAGCATCACAGAATAATGCAATGGCCCTTGATCCAGCTTTTAGAACAGCATCCATAGCGATGAATGGATGTGGCTGGCCCTCCATTTCATTGAGCTCGGCTTTAACACCAGCTCCCCGTAGCTTCTCTGCAAATTGCTCTCCCTCTGTGCGTAGGACGTCCAGCTCACCGACAACAAAGCACGCTGGTGGAAGCTTGGAGAAGTCGCCTTTCCAGAACAAGGGGCTGGCTTCAGGATCGGACCGGTCCTCTTTGTTCGGTAGGTAGTGATCACGATACCAAAGCATCTTAAGCGCTGGAAGTGCAGGGGAATTCTGGTTCTCGGCCCATGAAGCATTATTGGTAGTGTCAGCTGTATTATCCATCACTGGCACAGAGAGAAGTTGTAGGGAGAACTTTGGAAACCCTCGGTCTGCAGCCCTTTGGCACATAACAGCTGCCAGATTGGCACCTGCTGATGAGCCACCTAGACATCCCTAATCAGCTTTATAATTACAGAGCATCCAGTAACAAGAACTTACCTATTGCCAATTTCGACGTGTCTAATCCAAGAAGCTCTTTGCCGTCATTCAAGACCCACAAAATCGCTTCCCAAGAATCATGCACAGCAGCAGGGAAAGGGTTCTCCGGTGCAAGCCTATAATCAACAGCAACAACCACGCATTGGCCCCGGGAGCATAAATGCGATGCAATCACGTTCTCGGTATCGATCGAGCCAAGGACCCATCCACCACCATGATAATAAATGCATACTGGCCATCCGTTCCCGGGTCTCTCACCCTCAGGAGTGAAACAACGAACGCCAACATCCGGCCCTTCGCTCTCACTTCGTTTGACCCTGTAGTCCGCTGTACTAGCGACAGGTTGCAGTGGGCCACTGCCTGGTATAAGGATACCGCTGGCTCGTGATGCTTCTATTGGTTGTAAATGGACCTGCTGCTTGTCGACAATGTGTTTGTTGTAAAAGGCGGCATACTCCGGATCTATTCGACCAACCACTGATTCATGGAGAGGATATGGGGGTTGACTACTCATGCTGGAGTCTGTCTGGACTTTTTCAAGTAGAGAACCAAGGCTAATAGTAATCTGTTCTTCCTACCGAGAGGACGAGTTGCTGGTTGCAAGTGCTCAAGTGCGATGAGATATCATCCAAGCTCATCGTGAGCTTGTCTGTTGAACGGAGCTTTATTTATTGCCGGGGTCCTGTTCGGGCTGCTGAAATCGGGCATGTGCGGATGATCGTCAAGACCTCGGTTGATTGGCAGTGGGTTCGGATCGACCTGTCATGTTACACCACTAGAGGTATCTTCTCATACTGTACACACAGCCTAGCGTGAGAGTCTCACAGTGCTTTCGCACGGTAACACTCCTAGTCTAGATTACAAGGGTCGCTTGGGTCGTTCTCAGGTTGTCAGCAACGAATCCGTACTGTACAGTGTCTGTAATTTGAGATTGCATACCCTAAATATGTAACCAAGGAATCTTATCACCCATCCACCGACTCATGTAACCTTTATATTATCTCCCTTGCAAACTGGGCGTGGGTAAGATAGCGTCAAATTTAAATATTGATAAACTCAACGTGTCGAGAAAGACTACGTTCTTCATCACCTGTTCCCCGGCGCTTTTAAAGTTGTTTTCATCATACATCAAACGTCAACAGCTCCGACATGGACCCAAAAGACCACAAAGATGACGGGTTCGTTGACGACACTGTCCCCGACGTCGCTGAAGGAGAGACCGCTCGCGTTGTCGATCACATTGCAGAGCGGCAATTGTGTCGCAAGTTCGACGTCCGCCTGATGCCAGTTTTAGTTATCATGTGTACGATCAATTCGGTACCTCTGTTCGGTCACAATTCTAACGTCCCAGCAGACTTGTTCAATGCGTTGGATAAAGGCAATCTTGGAAATGCCCAGACCGCTGGGCTGAGTGATGGTATACTTATCTCTTTGCTGATTCATCTAAGAACGACTGTCTGATCTGTCTCCCAGATCTCAACTTCCAACCCGGCCAGTACAACCTCTTAGTATCGATCTTTTTCGTCCCTTATGTTATTTTTGCTCCTCCCACTGCGATTATAGGCAAGAAATATGGTCCCGCCAGAGTTCTACCTGTTCTCATGTTTACTTTCGGATCCATGACTCTGTTAGCTGCTACCGTGCAAAACTTCGGTGGCCTCTTTGCCTTGCGGTTCTTCCTAGGCGTGGCGGAATCGGGTTTCTTCCCGCTCGTTATTTACTATCTCACGACATTCTACAGGCGTGGAGAGCTAGCACGCCGATTAGCTGTCTTTTACGCAGCTTCGAATATCGCGAATGCCTTTGTAAGTCTCCATTGACCTTATTAGGGTACCTTTCGACTAATCAGAGCAGAGCGGACTTTTGTCGTTTGGAGTTTTTCAGATTGACTCTAAGATGTTCGTGTGGAGATACCTCTTTATCATTGAGGGTGCGGCTTCTGTGCTCTTTTCTGCTTTCGCCTTTTGGTATCTTCCTCGTTCAGCTGGCGAAGCTAAGTTTCTCGGCGAAGAAGAAAGGGCACTCGCTTTCCACCGCATGCAAGTTGACTCCTCATCAGTTGTTCAGGAGAAGTTCAATTTCAAGGACTCCATCAAGATCTTCAAGCAACCTACGACATACTGCTTCCTAATGATCGAGATTTGTCTTGGTGTACCAATTCAGTCAGTTGCACTCTTCATGCCGCAGATTATTCAACGTTTGGGCTACGGCACTGTCAAAACCAATCTCTATACTGGTAAGCCACCGGGTTGCACTGCTGTTTATCTATCCTTGCTAACGCATTACTGTAGTCGCGCCCAACGTTGGTGGTGCGGTCATGCTACTAATCCTAGCCTTTAGCTCAGATCTGCTGCGTGTTCGTTTCCCCTTCATCATGCTTGGATTCGCTCTCACCTTCACTGGCTTCATTATATATGCAGCTATTTCTGATATCCAAGCTCAGTTACAGTTGGCTTACTATGCATGTTTCATGATGGTGTGGGGAACTTCTGCGCCCTCGGTGCTCTTATCAACGTGGTACAATAACAACATTGCCCACGAAGGTCGCCGTGTGGTCCTTACATCAGTCGGTGTTCCACTAGCCAATTTGATGGGTCTTGTATCGAGCAACATCTTTCGTGAGACCGAAAGGCCAAAGTACCCGACTGCCCTTATCACAACCGCTTGTTTCGGAGCTTGTGGATGTCTTATTGCGGGTCTTTTGGGTGGGTTCATGGTGTTTGATAACATGCAAAGGAATCGCAAAGTGGGGAAGAAGATTACTGCAGCAGATGTTCCAACCCAGCATTTGCGCGACGGTCCATCCGTACCCGAATTTCGCTGGTTCTTGTGAGCGGGGAAACGCATAGTACTACGTAGTCTGGTAGTATACCGTATCAACTCATAAAATTGGGTAGCGCCTATGGATACCGCTAGCGATACACTGCAGCTCTTATTAGATTATCAGTATTGGAGACATTTGACGTGACTGCTAAGGTCGAATAAAGAATTCACCCAGGGATTCACAGGCGCTGCCTCATTTCGTAAGTTGATACAGAGTACGATAAGCAGGGAGGAGGGGAGGATCAACAGGCAAACTGCCACACGAGGAGGCGGGGAAACTAACGCACTGTGCTGGGAATTCTACAACGTTACCTGATAGACCGCCGATCTCTGGTTCTTTGTGGACCTTTAGATCGGAGGTAGAAATACCCCCGAAACGCAATCTTTCATATTCAATGATAATTCAGCGCGCGTGAACCTTTCCCTACAGTGAGAGACTTGACTGGTCTGCCAACATGTATTCTCCCAAAGTGGGTGACAGCCTGGATGACCTCGATACTCCTTCCATGATTGTCGATCTAGACATCATGGAAACCAACATCAAAAGCCTGATGGACCGACTTCTTCCAACCGGGCGAAGCATCCGGCCGCATCTAAAAACGACTAAAAGCGCCAGCATCGCAAAGAAACTTGTCGCAGCCGGTGCAAAAGGTGGATGTGTGGCAAAGATAAGTGAGGCTGAAGCCATCGCCGCAGCTGGCTTTCCAGACCTCCTCATTACTTGCGAAATCGTTGGTCCAGTCAAAGTCAAAAGATTGGTTGAGCTGTTCAAGAAGCATCGCGGTATAAGGATCGTTGTGGACGACACAGGTGCTGCAACAGCTATCGACGTTGCCCTGGCAAAATCTGGTATAGAAGATCCTATAACCGTGTTGATAGACTTGGATGTCGGACTTCATCGCACTGGTGTGAAGCCTGAAGGAGCCCTATTTCTGGCAAAACACATCGACAAGTTGAACCACCTGCGACTCATTGGTATCCAAGGTTATGAAGGCCACCTGCAGCATCTCCACGACTTTGAAGACCGAAAGAAGCAATGTCTCGAATCTATGGAAATACTCACAAAGACCGCCCAGCAGTTACAAGCAGGGGGCTACAACATCGAAGTCGTCACAACTGGGGGCACCGGCACGGCTGAGTTCTGTGCGACAGTGCCAGGCGTGACAGAGTTGCAGCCTGGGTCTTTTATCTTTATGGATACAGATTACCGCAACGCCATAGGAACGTACTATTCGCACAGCTTGTCCCTCCTAGCTACCGTCGTGAGCAAGCAAGGCGAACGACAGGTTACAATTGACACGGGACTGAAGTCTTTGACCACTGATAGTGGCCTATCTGAATGCAAAGACCAAAGATACAGCTATAACCAGTTGGGCGATGAGCACGGCTCATTGGCCTGGGAAGAGGGATCACCATCGCTCAAGGTCGGCGACAGAATCGAGATGATCCCTAGCCATATTGACCCAACTGTTAATCTCCACGACTACTATTACGCTCATCGTAACGGGATCATTGAGGAGATCTGGGCTGTTGACTCGAGAGGGAAAGTTCAATAAGGGGGCTGGTCGCTGTCATAGACAAAGAAAACAGTTAATCTTTCTGAAACTCAACGTTGACAAAGCTCAACTCCATACGCAGGTTACCTTTCTTTCGATATATATCTGCTTCAGGCCCTGTGTGCTACATAAACTTCACATAAAACATTTGTTTTTGGTGCCCAGACACGGGCGACCGGCTATAGTGGAATATATAGGCTTATGTTCCTGTACCACGTCAATGCGGAGAGACGTTACCTCATCATTCTAGCTCCAGTTTAGACTAGGGTAAGTTCAACGATTCTCTACCGCTCTCCTGTTTAACGTAGGCCTATCGCAAGTTTACAGGAATATGTCCCTCTCCCTGGCTATAGTGATTCTTAGTTGGCAAAAAGCTGTATTTAGAAAAGGGTTAAACAGAGAGAAAAGCTGAAGAACGGAATTTAAGTTGGATTATTTCGTAGTTTCGGCTTCCGAAACATGAACACCAAGAGAGCCTGATATAATGGCACCGAGTCATAGCGCTTGTCTTCGATTGGGTATGCACAATCTCCAATTCAATCATCTTACAGACACGGTCGACAAATTATACCACTCTAGCAGAGGCTTGAGTGCGACGTGAGGTACACTCCCAATCTGTTACATAATCGAGAGGGTCTATTTTCAGAAATATGTTATTGCGACAAGCTAACTCTCACCTGTCCCGTAGTTAGAGTACTCCGTTACCAATGATAGTCAGGTACCAAACCAGTTGATACCTTGTTAAAGCGAAATTTTCTCGTCCTCTGCAAAGTTAGAGTAGGCGCGGAAATTGAATGCATACGGGAGGACGGGTAAGCCGACACCATTGAGCGATCCGGACCAACATTCAGCCCGTCAGGTTGAGAATGTACGTCGTGTAACTTCAAATTGAAACCGCTGTGGGATTACAAGATGGTGACTGACGTAAGACTGATTAGAAATACATATAATTGACCATTTCTTGTACTCTCACACACCAATCTTCCCCTGCCGGTATTATTTCCAGTCTTAGTGAACCAGTATTATGCTAACCGCTCGATATTGTATCCATCACAAGTAACTCGAACTTAGTCTTACCATGGTGCTAGCCTCGTTGCGGAACTTACGGTCACAATGGTTCCCGCCGAAACCGAGCTTCACAGAAGAACACATCCCCGACCAAGACGGGCGAGTTTTCATCGTCACGGGGGGAAACGCTGGGATTGGTTATGAATTGATCAACATGCTTCATGGACGAGGAGCTACAATCTACATGGCGTCGCGTTCAAAGGTTGATCAGGAGCTTGGCTCTGTTGTCAGCATCAGTAAATTTCAAATATTAATAGTTGTACACAGGACCGCGCCGATGATGCTATCAGAAGCATCATGTCAGCTAGCCCTCCTACTTCGCGCGGAACAATCAAGTTTCTGCGTCTGGATCTCAATGACCTCTATAGTGTCAAGCATGCAGCCGAGACATTCGCTCAGCAAGAAGAAAGACTTGACGTGCTTTGGAATAATGCAGGTATGGGAGCAAATGGTGTTGAATTAGGAGCTAAAACGAAACAGGGGCTGGAGGCAATGGTGGGCATTCATTGCGTTGCAGCCTTACTTTTCACCCAACTTCTTATCCCAAAGCTACGCGCTGCTGTAGCCGCTTCGTCAAGAGGTTCAGCTCGAGTTGTCTGGACGGCCAGCTACCTTGGCGAAGCTGCTTCGCCGACGAACGGCATCGACTTCCACTTCTTGGGGGAAGGGAGCTCTGATCGAGTGCAGAACTATGGTGTTTCGAAGATTGGCAACTGGATGCTAGGTCGTGAGATGTCTGCCCGTTATGCTGACGAGGGGATTATTAGTATCACACAAAATCCAGGCAATCTGAAAACTGGTTCCTACAATGGCACACCAGCTGTCGCCATGTTCTTTATCAAGTTTCTGCTCCGCAGTCCGAAGCTGGGAGCATACACAGAGCTCTACTCTGGTCTTTCTCCTGATATCTACCGTGAACACAGTGGGGGTTATGTTGTTCCGTGGGGCCGTATCCGTTCTGATGACGATTGCCCTCGTAGGGATATCATCAGGGCCATGACGCCACAATCAGCGGGTGGGTTGGGATATACCGGCAAGTTCTGGGATTGGTGTGAGAGGCAGTGGCGGCCCTTTGTTGGCGACGTCATGACAGGTTGAGTTGGCGACATCATGTCGCACGTACCAGTGTCGAGTCGGAGAGGTTCAATAGCGTTTCAATCGCTGTAGCAATGGCTTTTATTCAATGTATTTTGCTCACTCCATACCACAAGGCGACTCAAGACCACATGTCTGCACCCAAATGGGCTTTCCTGTCTCAACTACCTAGAGTCCTGTCGGTTCCCTCATTGGTGTTGGTGCTGTGATCGTGTTGAATATTCTATTCACGATCACGAAAGCCCTACGAGGGCTGCCCTAGTTACTCTTCCCTTCTATTATGCCTTGACCGCCGGAAACCCGGTCCTCTTCATCATCATGCATAGTGTTCATGGCCTATTCATACACTTGGGGGAGAATGGGAATCAACTATTAAATCTTGAGTCTTCTTGACCTCATGTACTCGTAATCGGCCATTGCTGCGCGAACGTGGGTTTCCAATGTTCGTCCCAGTTCATCCCCAAACTCAGCCTTCCACTTCATAGCCTCCCCAGATATATCTATATCACCTGCAACCTTAGTAAGATCTACCCTGTCGCTAGAGTTTAATGAGCCCAGCATATGCTGTACGAAAGGTGACTGGCTGCTAGTAACTTCTTCTGAAGCCTTCTCCCACGAGAAACACAGCTTGTCGGGATCCAGTCCAGCCAGCTTAGCATACTTCAGCACCAGGGCTTGGGAGGTCATTACATCGTCAGCATCTAACACGATCGGTTCGTCGTATTCATCTTGGCTATGCGCCTCATAGAACTCGAGTAGCTTCCTCGGCCAGAATAGAGAGGTCTCGATGGCATTGAGCTCTTTTGAGGACCGCTTAAATCCCTCATGCTGCACCGCACGAAATAGTGAAGGGATTGACATGGCAGGATGCCTGATGAGGAATGTTGGCTTGAAGGTCTTGAGAAAATCGTCCGAAAGTATGGTCATATTCAGTGGTGACCTTGAGTTGGATACGTCATCTGGGTAACCCTTCAGTACCTGAGGCTCTCCAACTGTAGCATCAGACCCATGGATAAATTGAGACTCAAAAAATGGGTGATTAAGCAAAATCGCATGCTCCTTGATCATGACCTTTTTCTTTACCCTCTCTGCGCTATTAATGTAGTTTAAAAGGTTATCGAAGCATTGTTGTTCAATATTTTCGATTGCTTGCCTTTCTTCAGGCGTCCATTCGCATATAGGCTTGCTATACATCTCGATTCGCTTATATGCAGCCTGTAGCCAGAAATAGCCGTCTTTGGGTGTGGGATGTGCGTCCTGACCCTCCAGGTTGAGGATACGTATAAAAAGGTGTGAAGCCGTACGCGGACCAGTTAAGAATAAATGCCGTGTTGCTGGCTTCGTCGGTGACGGTACACCTCCGGAGTCCGACATATCTAATGTGATGAAAGGTAATTTCAATGATATGGCAAAACTCGGTTTTTAATGGATGGTTCTCTGGCATGATGTTTCACTGCTGGTAAAGGCTGGATATTTAACTTATGGTTTCAACTGATTCGGAAATCTCGGAAGTCCAGTCTTGTCATGGTATACATGCTTATCTCATATTAACAAGATCTCTTGTCTTTATCGAATCGCCGTCTCAGCTAATATTTTAGGGTTACGCGTATTAACTTAATAAGGAATACAGTGAAATAGATGTCAGCTGATATCATCTGATGTCAGCTATTCATTATTAGTAGGTGAAGGCAGGTATTACGAATTACTATGCACTATATCACTGTACTAGTAGCTGTTTTTCTTTTATATAGATAAAGAATCGAGGTTGGGAATCTCACGTCATTTTGTGTACCTCTCTCATACCTACTATTAGAGCTCCGTTGCCAAATTCATCCCTCGGCCATAGTGCTGTGTGAAATCGTACTCGATGCTTGATATTTTCTGAGTTTTTGTCAGAACGCAGCATCGCCAATCACATGCGGCTTGTATCACGTAATGACTTACCAATAAGAATTCTCTCATGTCATTCTCATCTTTTTGCAAATCCTTCAGGATATTGAAGAACTTATCCGTTTCAAGGACTGTAAGGGGGTCCGAGGTTGCCACACGATGTAGGTTCTTCATCGACCTTGGATCCACATATTTGAGGAAAATGTCTCGTCTGACTTCAGCATATGTGTCCAAAATCTCTTCTCCTGCTAAACCTTGGGCATATCCAATAAAGCAATCTGCCAACCCACCAACGTCTAGGACAGCTGTCATACAGCCGTAGCCACCCATGGGGTTATTGATGTGGGCAGCATCGCCTGCGAGAATGATTCGACCAACTTTAAAGTGATCTACGCAGCGATTGTGGATGTTGTATAGATTTGTCTGTTCTATTCGATATTGGTCGGGATCGGGATGGCCTGGGAGCATTGCTTTAAGGTGTGCGGGGCGGCGTTCCAGGTATTCCTCGTCAGTAAGGCCTGTGACTGGGTCTCCATAGGTAACCCGCCATAAACCACCTTTTCCCCGACGGGCAATAAGCCCCCAATGTTCTCGGTCAATCATATAATTGCCTCCGTCCCAGTTGTACTTCTCGAAGCCTTCATAGAAAACCTGTCTAAGTTTAGTCTTTGGCCACTTATAGACTGATTAACGATGCTCACATTTTGGACAACAAACCGATATGGCAATGTCTCTCCTGGCCAATCTCGGCCAAACAACGAGCGTCTTACCACACTTGATGCGCCGTCACATCCGACGACATAATCAGCCTCAAATCTTACTTTTTTGGTGGCTTCTCCATGTTTGACATCAACGTCAACCCACGCCAGTTCCTTGTTCTGCCCAACGCTTGTGACCGCGTGGTCAAATTTTATCTCAATCAATCCTGCATATCTTTCGATGCAATGTTTGTAGAGAATCTGAATGATTTGACCAAGTGGTAAGATAGTCATGCGATCTGGGTGGTCTTCAACAAGCGACAGATCAAGACTGATAAGCTTTTCGCTATCTGACACACGTCTCCAGCAGATGCTCGGGAATTTTGCGATGCTGGCTTTCCGAATATCTTCGAGAACTCCGGCGCGTCGGAACACTCGCGTAGCTGGAACTCCATACTGAGTTGCCCTTAGACGGGTGTCAAGATGAGGCCAAGACTCAAGGATAACGGTGGGTATATCTTGTTGAGCAAGGAGAAGCGCTAAGAGTAAACCGGAAGGACCAGCGCCCACGATGACGATCTAATGTAACGTTAGTAAACCTCGTGGCTGGTGTGTCGACGATCTTGCCTTCCTAAAAGGTGGTTGGGTTGGGTTTTGAGTCATGATCCACAGCTCCGGGTATCTCTTCTTTCTTTTCTTGAGGTTTCAATTTTTGAATCTATTTAAGGATGCTTTCAAACTTTTATAAGAATTCAAGGCGCCAGGTTTGCAAGGCTAACCAGTTCCAATTTCCCCGGCCCTATTTGCCGATCTCTAGATAGGCGGGGTCACTCGAGTGGAGAGCGAGGCACAGAAGCTCGCTCTATTCTCGGCTGTAGCAATCGGTAATAAGATGACAATGTAATTCAATTCCTGGTCTACTGAGTATACTTCAGACTATTCGAATAGGAGTAAAGTGCACATGAAACTTGAAATGTTAACCTGGCTAATATGGAAGACTTGAGGGTAATTTTAAACTGCAACAATACTGTAGAGTCTCTATTGTAAAGCAGAAAATGAACCCTTGCTGTTATTGCTTGACTTACTCTTGGCAGATAAATTGACGCACGGGTTCTTTGAACACTCTATGCATATATCTAATGTTAGGTGGGACTTGCATGTCTCCCGTACGGTTGATTAATATTGTCAGCATAGCTCCTCCACCCCATTCCTCGGCAGAATTCTATCCGTGACAGTAAAACCGCGTCTCCCCCGCCCTCGCTTATAACAATCTTGAGTGGATGGATTACGCCACGACATCGGCAAGGCGGACAGTCGAACTCCGAGTCAGGTATTTTGAAGAATACCCATTCAGTAGTAGGATTTCACTTGCCAGAATATCGAGTCAGATCCGGCGTGTTATGCTCCGGACTGCCATCCTCCCAAGAAACAATTAACTTCACCAATGCAGACCGACACCTAACTTCGAGGCTATTGCAACACAGATTTGAGCAGTCGAAATCCATTAATCCTACGTGCGTGACACCCTTTCTATCGTAATGTCATTTATCTGACAAAACTACCCTACAGCATCATGACGTCGAAAAGTACCAATATCAGAGGTGAAACTGATGACGGAGCCGGGCGACAGCCGAAATCATTAGCGAAAGCATGCCTTTCTTGTCGGACAAAAAAGGTCCGGTGTGATGCTGCAAGGCCGCGATGCAGCAATTGCCGAAACCAGAGCCGCGAGTGTATCTATCGCAATGAAACACCTCGAAAACGGTAAGCACGATTTTTTAGTCTTGCCGAGGACGTTGCCATCGCGTGCTGACATTCCAAAGGCCCACATTTTCACAAATTCTCCACCTGCAACGCGACGCGTCGACCCTGCGAGCATTCATCGTGACTCTCAAGCACAGTAATCACCAGGAACGTGAACGATTGCTTGTATCTGCCGTTGACGATAATGGGAATGTCAGATTACCAGCAATAGCGGATTGCATTATCCAGAATAAGAAATCTGAAGAGCCCAGTCAAGACCCACCTGGTGTTTCTGATGAGGAGCTAGACATTGCAAACTTCGTGTCGGTCGATGACGCTGGCGAGACATGCAGCTTTGGTCCGTCGTCTGCGTTGCATAACTCAGCAAGGAATGGCCTTGGCAAGATCGCATACCGCTCTTCAACACCAGTTGAAAATGTTAAAAACAGTTTGATAGCGAATGCTGCCTTGCAAAGGCACTTGGAGCATGGGCTGTTCAAGTGCCCAGCCATCGCTGAAGTGCCGACGGAACTAGCAATGCACTTGCTCAATCTTCACTGGGACCGTCAACACCACACATTCCTTCTTACCTACAGACCTGCTGTAATGCGTGATCTGCAATGCTCGGGTCCATACTGCTCTGTGTTCATGCTTAACGCTATATTTGCTTGCTGCAGCAAATTCTCGCCTCGTATCGAGGTCAGAGAGGACCCCAGCGATCCTTCGAGTGCCGGCCTTAGCTTCTTCAAACGTTGCGATGAGCTTCTCGCAAATGATTCTCTTCTAATGCGACCTCACATCACAACAATTGTAGGACTTCTCCTACTAGGCTCTACATATAATGCCCGCGGAGAAACTTCAAAAGGTTGGCTGTATACAGGGTATGCCTTGCGGATGGTTTATGATCTGGGTCTCCATCTAGACCCCAAGCAAACAACAGATGATCCCGAGGAAATAGAAATTAAGAGGCGGGTGTTCTGGGGCGCGTTTGTTTGCGATAAGCTGCAAAGTCTCTATATGGGCCGTCCTGTTGCTATCAACCTTACTGACTCTCAAGTATTACACGAGTTTCTCGATTTGTACGAGGAAACAGAACCATTTCAGCTTCCTAATTTGACGACAGACCCTATCTCTGGTTTGCCAAAGAACATAGGTGAAGCAATACCAAGATATTCGGTCTCAGCTTTCCTACAATTATGTCTCTTATCTAAGGTAATGACTACCATAATTAACCGCTTTTATGTCGCTGGGGCTACATTTTCAAATGCCCAGAGCAGTCTTTTGAAGATTGAGCAGGCGTTGCAGAAATGGCGGAAGGAATTAGCCCCCGAGCTCGACTTCCAGCCATGGGTCTCAGGGAGCATTCAAGTGCAGACTCCCAACATTATGGTCTTGCACAACCTGTACTATTCTCTCATCATTCTCGTCCACCGGCCATTCATCTCCGATGGGCATCTTCGCTCCTCTGGTACACCCTCTCGGTCATGGGAACAATGCACATCTGCAGCAAAGTGTATTACAAACATAGCCTCAGTTTACAAGTTAACGTACGGGCTAAGTGGAGCGCCTTATGTCCTGGCATATACGATTTACGTGGCCTGTACTATACACGTCCGTAACGCTGCTTCTCAAAACCACAAGGATGAGCATCTTGACCTGCTGAAGAAAGGGATGGAATGTTTGGATCGGCTTTGCACCGCTAATCCCGGTGTTGCAAAGCCAGTTAGTAGCATCAAGCGCCTGATTGAGACTTATCGTCTGAACATGACCATATGTGAGCCAAACCAACACACCCTTTTTGTACCCCTCTTGGGTAGGTTCTGACATAATCTCAGGCGAGACTGACTTAACGGCAACTGCTGACATCTCATTTGACTTGGGCGCAATTCATAGCACATTCGATCTGACAGAATGGCCCGACCATAGCTATGAAATGATTACTGGGGACACGGACTTTAGCTTGCCTCTCGATCCGTTATTTGGTTGGATTAATGTGCCAACTCCGTCACTGGACCAAGACATACAGCTGCCATCTTTATGAAAACTGGCGATCGATTCATTACCCTCGAGGATCGTGTTATAAATGTGGTGGAAGAAATATGGTTTAGTTATTGTTATCTACGGATATATGACGTATCATATAAAATAAAGCAAGTTGTGTGTCGTAGGATGAGTCACCAAAAATCAGCCCAAGTTGCCAGTATAATTAAATCTCAACCTTTTCAATATACTAGACCCTCAAAATAATACTCCAAAATCAGAGAACCAGTTGTAACTATGTTAGCTTCTTCACCAGAATATTCCCAAATAAAGTTTAGCGTGGTGTCGAGAACTCCATCCGGAGACTCACTCTCCGATGCTCGGTGGGTTCCGGAGGATAATACTCCAGTCGCCCATATGCCACCGCTTTCTAATAAGAGCACATGAGTATAGTTCTATGAAGTTATAAATATATTAAACTATGGTATAAGTTCCTACCCCATGAAAGAAACAGATCCAAAGTATATCTTTGTTTAAACTGTGCACACTGGATATTTCTGCTGGCCGATTTTCCATTTCTTAGGCTTGTCTGTCCTCAATCTGCATTCTTCACGAAATGGCTAATTTCCCTGACAAAGTCGACGTCCTAATCGTGGGCAGTGGCAATGCTGGACTCGCAGCAGCCCTCTCTGCCGCCGAGAGCGGAGCAAACAACGTTCTTCTTATAGACAAATGCCCTGAAGCATGGGTTGGTGGCAATTCTTACTTTACTGCTGGCGCCTTCCGGATTGCCCACAGTGGGCTGAAAGATCTACTACCAATAGTCAATAATGTCTCCCACGAGCAAGCCGGAAAGATTGATCTTGCACCTTATACCGAGAAGGACTTTCAGGATGATATGGATCGAGTTTGCATGGGTCGTTCCGATCCGGATCTCGCCAAGACACTCATCCAAAACTCCAATGCGACTATCAAATGGCTCGCTTCTCACGGCATCCGCTTCCAACTCTCGTTCAACAGACAAGCTTACGAAGTCGATGGAAGGATCAAGTTTTGGGGCGGCCTTCACATCAAGACCCAAGAAGGTGGCAAAGGCCTTATCGAGGACTACCTTGCTGCTATCCAAAAGAAAGACATTCAGGTTTCGTGGTCAACGGCGCTTATAGGACTTCAGAAGCACTCAAAGGACAGCAGTTATGATGTTGAGCTCTCAATTGATGGCTGCAGCCGCTTTGTGACTGCTGATGCGGTTGTCCTCGCTGCTGGAGGCTTTGAGTCCAATCCACAGATGCGTAGCCAATTTCTGGGCCCTGGTTGGGACATGGCTATGGTTCGTGGAACGCCTTACAACAATGGAGATGTTCTGAGCTTAGCGATCCAGAAGCTGGGCGCGCAGGCTGTAGGAAACTGGTCTGGTTGTCATTCTGTTGCCTGGGACGCCAACGCTGACCCAAGTACTGGCGATCGAGAAGCATCGAACGAGTACACAAAGTCAGGCTATCCTCTTGGTCTCATGCTAAATATCGACGGCCTTCGCTTTGTAGACGAGGGGGTTGACCTGAGGAATTACACTTATGCAAAGTTTGGTCGAGCGATTCTTCAGCAGCCCGAGCACCTGGCGTTCCAAGTTTGGGATTCTCGGACTATTGACTGGCTCCGAATGGAAGAGTATCGCGAGGAGCGGGTGGAGCGCATACCCGCGGACACTTTGGAGGAGCTTGCTGATAAGTGCGCCCAACGTGGGCTCCGGAATCCCGATGTCTTTATAGACACAATCAGGGAATATAACGAAGCAGTATACGAGCATCGTAAAGAGAACCCTGACGCCAGATGGGACCCTGCCATTAGAGACGGCGTCTCAACACAATCGTCAAAAAAGAAATTAGCTTTGGCCAAGTCAAATTGGGCTCTTCCCTTGGATCAGGGTCCATATATGGCGGTCAAGGTCACTTGTGGTATCACCTTCACCTTTGGGGGTGTCAAGATTGATCATCAATCCGCCCAACTGATTCACGGCTTGACAGGCTCCCCAATACCGAATGTGTTTGTTGCAGGAGAAATGGTTGGAGGGTTGTTCTATTCTAATTACCCTGGCGGAAGCGGGTTGACCTCTGGCGCAGTCTTTGGCTTCAAAGCAGGTAAGGCTGCTGCAGAAGCCGCCAGGAAAGGAAGGACACTGAAAGCTGACCAACAATTCTCGAGCCGGCTATGAAGCCTGATATGTACTGTTACAATTCCTCTGACAATCGAGCTATCTTACCCAAGGTGACAGATAAGACATGAAGGAGAAACTCAAAAGCAATTAAACCTGTAAGTCTCGCCTCATAGATATGATACAACACAGGACCTGCACATGTCGGCTTGGATTTACCGGGTTTACCAAATCAGGTTGGCCCATGTGAGAAATGAGATCAAAGAACGAACTACCAATTTTATTTGTTAGAATGGGTGCTATGTAATGATGCGGAACCGAGCGAACAACCTAACGTACGATACGGGGTGCAGTTCATCGGGAACCCAGCGGTAAAGGAGTTATAACAACTCCTGCTGGCAAAGAAGAACAGAGGCTGGATGATAGGAATATCTATTGTAATGCCTATAGTACCAAGAGAAGAAAGTTTCGGTAACATAAATAAAAGGTTCTCTTATTTACATCACCAACTAGAAATATACTTAGGGTTTTCACCAATATACTTTTACCTCCTGGGACACAGACAATGCTTGTGACGAAACTCAGCGCCCTTGGTGTAAGTATCATTGACAAACTTAGTACCTGTGAGACTTTCGGGCGCATCACCCTTTTCGACCCATGCAACAATCGCCGCTAGCACATTGTACTCGGGTTCAAAAGGGACACCCGAAGCAGGAGCACCACCTCCCTGAGGAAAGCGAAGAATAAAAAAGCATGTATTCCCCACCGTTATAATCTATAAGTAGAAGAATAAGCAAGAGACATAGCCTATGATGTGTACATCTGTGAAGACGACTGCTCTATGTGGGTAGTTATCCAATCTTTGCAAAAATATCCTCCAGCCAGTCAAGAGAAACCTGATTCATTAAAACTGAACTTCCGACCTGGCAGTGCTCACCAGCGCCTTGAACGTTCTCAAAAATATGGAACGTACCCAGTTTTCCGAGCTCCTTGGCCAGCTTCTCAGCCTGACCTCCGAAGAACATATCGCTTTCAGCGTTACCTATAAAAACAGGCGCCTTGATGTTCTGGATGATTCCTTTCAACGAGTATTTTTGTGCCTTCGTGACAAAGTCATAAGCAGAGCGTGTTTTAAAAGTCCATTCGCCCTGATTGATTCCCCAGCGCATAGAGGTTGAGCTCTCGGGGTCCGTCTGAATTTGACGGCCCAACTGGTCAACGAGCTCCTTCTTTCCCGCACGGACTGCTTTGGTAGCGTCAGAGCCGAACTGTCCAAGAATGGCCTCGCCGAAATCGTAAACTCCATCAATAGCGACCACGGCAGCGAGGCGGTGTTCAAAGGCGGCGGCTCTGGGCGCGAGAAATCCTCCAAATGAGTAGCCCATCAAGGCAACCTTACCGGTATCAACGTCGTTGCGTGTATGAAGGTAGTCGACGACAGGAGTCACGACGCTTTCCCACTCGGGAATAAAGCCTAGATCCTGATATCGACGAACGGTTGGCTGACCAGGCCCCTCATAAACGATGGCATTCATACCACGCTGGATAAGTGCTTCACCCATAACATGGTATAAGTCCTCCATAGCCCCATCGTAGCCCTGTCCGAGTATTACAGTCGGACGCCTACCAGGCTGGTTGCATTTAAAGAAAATAGCAGGAACAGTAAAGTTACTTGCTTTGATCTCAACACGTTTGCCGGGCTGGGGCAGTAACTTGATAGCCTTATTGTAGTCTGCGGCTTGCTTCTTCCAAAGCTCATCGATCCTTGGGTCACTCCAGTTACCATGAAGATAGACGTCGGCAGCACGATAGTAAGTCGATGACCTGAAAAATGCATTCCTTGCAGAAACAGGATACTTGGTTGCGTTGATCGCAGTGGCCTGCTTGTGCACTCGGTCGGCAAGGCCGTTGAATGCCTGGTAGAAGCTTTCAAAGTCTCCGTCCTTGATATTATTGGCAGCAACGAGGACCTCTCCAATATCAGCACCTTGATAAGGGGCGCTCCCTAGGTAGGCCAAGATGTTGAAGTTGAAAGATTCGTCGCCTACAATAGGAATCATAGTTGCATTGATGCTTGATGTGTGCGATGGGGAATTGACCTCAGGAAGGAAGCTTGCGAAAGTCTATCGATGATATGGATTAGTTTGGGCTGTCAAGGGCAGTAGCTGACTTACCATCGGACAGCTCGCCAGGAGAACGGCTGTGATTTTAAGTACATACTCCATCATCGCGTTGTTGTATCACTGTCGGCGTTGTTGAGGGAAGCAAGGAGAGAAAAAGGCTGAGATGAGGATAAAATAATTGTGCTATTGGCAGTAAATGGCTGCCTACTTATAGAAAAAAAGTCATTTGCATAATATCGAGTCTATTGGCATCAATATTGTGCATAGCGTAACCCTGGCACATATTTCTTCATACAGGGACATAGTCATATCTTCTTGAACCGAGATCGAAGGCTAGGATCGCATTTGTCTAGAAATAATATTCGATTACAATGATATCCCTCTGTCGAATGCGAATACGCGGTCAGAACAGTCTAGCTCCGTGTTTTTACTGCCATGTACCACAAGGAAGTTAAACCATCTGCGGCAGGCATTTCGATGCTAAACCGCTAGTGCTTATCGCTTTCTGATAAGCGAGCCGCATGGGTGGCATAAGAAGTCTGACGCGAGGGTCCACATATCCCATAGTTAACGAGCTTTTCGTGTCAGACGTCTTCTGTCACCCCTCGACGAGTTAAACCATTTATGGTAGTCATTTCGACGCTAGGTCGCTAGGGCTGACTGCTCTACTATTATTGGCCGCTGCAGAAAACATAAGCAAGTGGTTGAAATAACTTTCCCCTTCCACACATCTGATACATGGCGCTGCCAGCATTAATGATCCATACGTGTCTTGAAGAAGGCTTGTTAGCAAGCGTAATTTCTGCCTCCAAGTCATTTACACATCACCTGAACGAACTCACCTTCCAGAATCAGACAGACATTAGCCGAGAGGTGTCAGCGTTCTGACCGCTTAGAATGGGCTTCGCAGGTAAGCCTTCGTTAGCTTGCGAGCCTTGTCGCTTGAAGAGAAGAAAAGTATCTATCCCAACTAAGAAAAACAGTCTAGCTGTCCAGTTCAACACCCGACCAACCACTGACTCTGTCTTACCCAGTGCGATTTCCTGAAGCCGCAGTGTTCTACGTGTGGGCGTATGGGGATTTTCGCGTGTATCTATCGCAGCACACCAGGTTTTGTTATAAGGGACGAAACGTCCAAGGTCATACGCAAAGCATGGCGATACCATGAGACCGACCGTGTGCAGCCCTTGCGCGAAACCTCACCAAAGCGGGACATGATCGCGCATATACCACAATACGTACCGTTGCCTCTCGAGGCTACCGCCGTAAACTATTTCTTCTCTGTGTTTTCCCGATCTGGGACCTTTGCATACCTTCCAGAATTCGCGTCTTGTCTAACTGCTGATAACAAGATACTGCCAGTGCTGTGCGCATCAGCCTTGGGTTCAATGGCTGTACAATACAACGACGATAAGTTATTTTACTCGGCGCGCTACTACTATGCGATATCCTTGAGACAGACCAATCGAGACCTCAGCGAGCCCAAGACCGCGATACTCGACTGCACTTTGCTTTGCGTGCTACTATTGTCAGCTTTCGAAGCCTTTGCCTTTTATGATGGCGGGAATCCTCGACACTGGACTGCTCACATTCAGGGGTCTTCTAACCTTTTATTGATAAGGGGCAAGACCCAGCTAGAAAGCTATTTTGGACGCCTGCTATTCCATCATGCTGGAGTTAATATCTTGGTCAACTCTATTAATCACTATATCCCGATTTCGCTCGACCTCCAGCAGCTTTTTGAATATGCCACAGCATCGTCTCTAGTTGCAGATTCTATCAGTGAGAAAATCATGCTACTACTCTGTCAGATGGCTCAGTTGGCTCCGAATATGACTTATCTCACTTTTGACGAAGTAGTGCGAGAAACACTACACCTGGATGGTCAAGCGGTTGTATTTCAACAAGAGTTAGAGGAAATGGCCCCTTTCGAAGTCCTCGATGTGGACAACCTTGACAACGAGGTCTGGTCAACTCAAGTGATTCACACGTTTGAAGGTGTTATGCACAACTACCAGGATCAACAAATAGCTCGTCTGTACAACACAGCTAGACTCATGCGGTTGTCGCTCAGACAATGGATGTTTGTAGCATTGTGCGACAGGGCAACGAGTGAATCCGCTATTGATAGTTCTGATGTCCCCAAAATACCAGACATAACAATAGAGAGGATCCTCGCCGAAAGCGATGTACTAGTGAGGGACATGCTGGCCAGCGTACCATATTCACTCGAACTGCTCGATTATCAAACAAGTACTGAGGCTCGTTACCTCATATGGCCACTAACAAACGTGGCAAGCCTCGAAGTGTGTCCGCTTCCCGCAAAGCGTTATATCCTGGATCGTCTATTGGCTTTGGCCGATAAGTTCCATTTGCGACGAGCTCTACAGGCCGCAGAGCTACTCAGTCGGCGAGAACACGAAGAAATCGGGTAAGTACTTAAGACTGCTTGTAAGGGTTATGACTAAATTATTAGCGCGAGAGAGATGTATATCCTCCATCTGTCGTGACGGTAGAAAGATAAAAAACGGATTCAGACAACTATAGCAGTCTTACAGTAAGATAGTACAAGACATTCTGAGAACGATGTAATGCTTCGTCCGAAGGTAATATTACAGACTGTATGTTGATACTTTCTGTGGCATCAGTTAGTAAATAACGAAAGTTTAAACCTGTTGAGAGTCCATGAGCCTGCAGAATGCCATTTATCTGCATTACGAAGGATAAGGTAGATATATGCCTGTGACATGCGAATCCAATCGGCGATAGCATGGGAAATAGACTACAAGAGATCTTTAAATCGATTAGTATAGCTGAGTACTGTTATTCTTATTTGAGCCTTACAGTAAGATCATTCTGGGGATATGCTAAGGTTAGCTAAGGAGTGCTATATACTAATTAAAGAAGCCTAATAGTGTTTAGTAATCTAATATTCTTATAGCTTGCGCTAATGCAGAGCTTCTACTTTATAATTATAATATCCTCCACTTCTCTTCTAGAAGTAGAAAGATGTTAGATAGGAAATGTTACATATGTCTTATATATAAAGAATAACCTATACCCCCTAAAGCTGGCATATTGTATATGTTGCTTTTCTTAGTTTCACTGTAACCTGTGATATTCTAAATTATGAAGATGAAACCTTTCAGAGATAAGTGCTAGTGCATATCAAGTAAGTTTTTGCCGTGGCTTTAACATCTACCTTTCAACACTCCGCGGCATCTTACGACGCGAATAACAATGCAAGTCAGGTCCCCGAACAGAATGAGCTGGACAGACCACATGCACCATAACTATACGAAAGGAAGGTGCTGCAAGGTAAAGATTAAGACCGTGGAGGGCTTGGGCCACCCGCCAATCTGGCTGCATTGTAGATGCTTTGGTTTTGGGTCAACTACTGGGGGCTATCTGCTTCAAGGTCTGCCAGACTCTTAGTCATTTTCGAGACCATAGAGAAGCCAGTAGGAACGCCTTAGTGACGCTTGCCTTTTTTTCCCTCTTTCTAATCCGAAGTTCAGTGAGGGTTTAATACCCTTATTTATCTCCCTTTGGGAGCAGACAAGGATATGTAACCAGGTGGGGGTGGCTACTGATACTTTGTAGATACTAGGTGGAGAATGGCTGCACGCACTCAGACAACCGTGCATCGGCTCGTTGCGATATTGAACCACACACAGATAGTCTGCAGAATAATAACAACTTGGTCATTTAGGGAAACGATTTGAAATTGATTATGAACGATAGCGAGCCGAACGTCGTTTCCTTTCTAGAAGTTGATCGTAGCCAACGTTTAAGCCTCAGGTACTAGGAATTCTATAGCATAGGACTCGTCAAGACTGTAATGCTGTAGCAGAAGTAACGAAGGACAATTGAGTGGAACCTTTAACAGAAAGTCATTATCAAGAACGGACACAGCTCTCCTTTAGGTACGGTGGCTGATATTGAACCAATTGTTTGTTGCAAGTTCTGCAAGTCGGCAGCAACTGCAGACCTAAAGTCAAAGCCGATTTAACTAAGCAGACATATTACATTGGAGAAATCGCGACTTGAATAACTAACATTAGCTGGAACTGGTATCTGAGAGGTATGGACATATCAATATCGATTAACAGAGGATGCAATTACGGCTGATATGAGTCGTACTGTAGGGTATGTCTTCAAACATAAATATCGAATAAGATATATTTGGCAGTTTCCTATCTAATCTGTAAGTGTCAGTGCACTGCCTCTTAAGCATAACAATATTATTAAGCCCTCCTCTTCATTCTGAGCTCAGCCTTCCTGCCCTCAAACCACCTGAAACAACATTGGCTGTGATGTCTTTGACCCCTACAACATGATTCACAGAAAGCGATTGGCTCCTCAGAATACAAACGAATGATCTCCACACTGCTGATGATCTCGGAACTTAACGAATAAAAGATACAATTGGTCAATCAGGAAACGGCAAAGAATAAGTGTCAGTTTCAAACGTGCTGCTCCGACACACTTGCCATGTCGGTTTATCGATCGACATATTTCACAAACGATCAATGCGTTTTACGCTAGAAGGATTAATGGTTTGTAATTGGTTAGCTGTTAAGTGATGACTGTTTTCGCGTTTTGTTTGAGAAAGTGGCTGTGCTCGTGGGTTTCCTCGGAGGACGAGGATTCCGGGTCTTGGCAGCGAGGGTCAAAGCGTAATTGAGGTTGTATCACGACATGTTTGTCAGAACATCAGTCCAAGCGCAAGCGATTATCCGAGTACTACGTTTCTGAACTTCAAAACTACCTTTTTGAATCTTTTGAATGTCTCGGATAGTGTCGCGCGTTTTCTTGGCTTCTATGTCGCGATCACATGTGCATTTTAAGATGGTTAGGCAAAGGGAAAAATGCTGGCGACGAATCTCTATATAAAGATGCATTTCATGGCTTCACAGTCCCTTCGATTCATCAGCATCAGTTCATCAAGCAAAACAATCCACTCTTCTCTTCTCTCTACTCTATTTCCTGCCGGTCAGGTCTTTTATTACGCCTTATAACAAATCACGCCACTCGTGCTTGTATCTTTGCATCCCCTTTCTCACTTCCATTAATTTTCACTTCTTACTCCAACAATCTCCACGATTACCAACATGTCCCCTATCAAGAACATCGTCTGGGCTCTTTTCGTCGCTGCTGACTTGGCAGCTGCCCATAGTGTCATTATCAATGCTGTTGGCGACGCTGGCGGCTCTGGAATGGCTCTAGGTGTCGATACCTCCACCCCTCGCGATGGTACCAGACGCCGTCCCTTCCAGACCGATGCCACTCGCTTCCGAGGCAACTCTGCTGACACTGTTGGCGAGACCCTCGCCGGTGGTGACAACCAGGTTGAACAAGGCACTCTAGACATCATGGAGGAAACTGGTGACCAGCTTCCACAGGTCAACCCTGGTGGCAGTGTTGAGATGACCGTTCATCAGGTAAACTCTGATGGCGCCGGCCCCTACACCTGCATGATCAACGCCGATGGAACTGGTAACACATGGGAGAACATCCCTGTGACTACGAATGTTGAGGGCAATGATCGAGGCCGCAACCGTGATGGCGAAATGGGTGATTTCCCCCTCGTCGCTTCTATCCCTACTGGACAGACTTGCACAGGCTCCGTTGCTGGAGAAGACAACGTATGTCTTGTCCGGTGCCAGAATCCGGCGCGGGCTGGTCCTTTCGGCGGTGTCGTCCCGGTCCAACTAGCTCAGCCCACTGGCAACACGGCTGGCAACGGAACTGAAAGCAACACTGGCGGTAACGCTGGTAGCAACACTGGCAACGACGCAGTAAACAACGCCGACGGAAATGCTGGAAGTAACACAGGAAGTACAGCTGGTAACACAGCTACAAACGGCAAGGATACCGGCGATGACGAAGATGAGCAGGAGGAGGATGAGGATGATAATGGCACCGGCAACCGCAACAACCGCAACAACCGCCGCGCTACCCGCTTCTTTGCCTAAGAAACTGACACCAATCGGCGAGGGATTCAAGATTTGAGGAATGCAAGAGTATAAAATACAGCTTGGCAGATAACTCGATGTTAGCTAGACTAGTATAGTTGATACTATGTTCGAAAGCAGATAGGATAGTAAATAGATGCTATGATGTTATTCCTTTACTTACGCTTTGGCATAGTGAAAGCAGCAACCCATCTCTCAATCTGTTGAATCCCAGCTTCTTGAATCGCCCTGACCTCTGGCCAAATCGCTCCAGCGTTGCGATATGTGTCCGTGCAATGGTTACCCATCGGATTCAGGAAGTGTTTGATAGATGTACTGTTACCAAGAATGCCTCCAGGTCTCTGTGGGGATGCAAATGATGCTGCCCGCCAGGGGTCGAATAAACCGTTGACAAGAATTGTCCTGTTCAAATAAGCGGATGGATCACTCCAGCCTCCAAAGCGGGTATTCCAAGAATCCACTGTTTTCCCTTGATCTAGGCCGTATGTTTCACCCTTAGGGCCACGAGGGAAGTACCGCTCACATGTTTTCCTAAAGAAGTCTTTGTTGACAAGACGTGACACCAGTGTCAGTGTTCCTTTCGGCGAGCCGGTTTGCCAAAACTCTTCAGGCTCATTGCAAAGAAGCCACTGAAGCTGCAGGGTATCAGCGATGCCCGGGGTATCCAGCGCCTTTGAGGCATAAACCAAACTGTCAGCATCACCGAAATTGAAACAGCCCGTATTGTTTTCCCCTTTCCAAGGACCCTGCTGCTCGCATCTGCCTGGTATCCAAACCTCCCTTGTCCAGCGAGCGTATCCCGCAAGTGCTTTAGATAGGCCGACGCCTCCTGAATCAGGGAGCTTTGATTTGTCTGTAACATCAACGACATTCTCAACATAGTCGCAGAACCGCCATGTATCCGAAATATGCAAACTGGCACCCTGATAGGTCCGCGGTCCATAGCTAAGAAGGTTCATAAAGTCATCATTATGCTCAAGGTCCGGAGCACCAAAGTCTTCCTTGATCTGGCGAATCTCATCCGCTGAACCTACCGAGTACATTAGTACCTAAGCAGTCGCTTATCGTTGCCATTCTCTTACCATTGGCCATAGTGTGATCCAGGTATTCGATTACTATCCCAACATCTGCCGTGCAATTCTCGGGCATATATACCTTCGCAGCATCAAAATACCTCCAAAAGTCTGAGATTGCTTGAGGGGGTGCACTCGATACCCATGATGCCCAGAACGTGTCTGGGTTTTGATTCTGTGCAAATAATGCCCTATTCCCTTGTGCTGAGCATCCTGTTTGCACCCAAGGAACTTGGTCAGGCTTGACGCTACCGTTTTTCGCAAAGGGCAATTCCACAGTTTCCGCAAAATGGATCTTGTCCCGAATGATCTGGTCCTCAGTGAAGAATCTCATATTCTCAGTTGTCAAGTTTTGATAGGGCGAAGATTTTCCAAAGTATCGATTTTCAAGCATAAGCATGACTGCGCCAATTCGTCTAGCAATCATGCCACCGATGACATAGTCATCATGTAACCAGAATTTAACTTGCTCGGCTTCGGCATCAACAGGGGCAATGAGTACGACGGGTGGGCTGCTGCCATTGGCATAATTCAGGCTATACCAGTAACGCTGCTCAAAGGTTCCAAAAGAAGGATTGTCGTGATCAATGAGTTGGTGGAATATTCCATCTATAACACCACTCGTGTCGTCGCTGTCTTGACGAGTTATCAGTCGAGAATCAGGGCGCGCCTCGAAATGCGCGTATTGCTGTGAGACAAAACCACTCGCCCGCTGGAGCAAGGCGGCCATAAAACCGAGACTGGTGAAAAAACGCATATCTGACTATGCTTTCAAAGAGGCGTTAGGGTCCGAAATAGAAAATGCAGACCGGATCTTCATGTTTCTTTATCACCAAACTGGATCTCCGAGACTTAGACCGGGTTGGCCGGCGTTGTTAAATTACTTGTCGTATCGTCCAAACTTACATGGTTGCATTCTATAAACTCAATTAGATGTGAAGGGGGTCGCATCCTTGCTGCAAGACCCGGACGACGGCAATTGATTGACAAACTAATTGAGTTTCTTCCGCTCCCTGCAGACGAATCTTTCCGCCATTCTATTTCCTGCATGATAACAGTTAGATAGTTGCATATAAAAACCTCAATGATGGAACAATGTATGTCGTCAGTAATGATGGTCATGCGACCATTAAGTTGATTCAATGTGTAATTACAGAGTAGATACGGGTCTGGTAAGCAAGCGACCCAGTAGGCGGGCAGTGATGATTTGCCGGTCTCCGCTACGGATACCCCTGTTTGCTTTAAGTTTCTTCCGAGCCACTACCTCCTACCCCTTTCTCTTTCACTCTACTATGGTATGTCATCTTCCATTCATTCTCCCTGCCAATAATGCCTTCTTCTACTACCACGTCGCTTCTCTTGCCAGCATATACCGGCAACTTTGTCGCTGAAATTGTTGGCGCGGACGTTACTGCCACTACTTTTGTTCTGGATTGCGACTTCAACGAGGATAAGAAAAATTGCGGTTTGACGAAGGACACAATTATCGTGGGACCATGGGGTGATAAAACTGCCGCCCCAGGAGGACAGACAACTGGACTTTATCGCGAGTACATGGCCATCGATGACGAGGACGACAACTATACACTGTCTGTTCAATGCGACATGAGCAGGACATACGCCAGAACCTGTACCACAATCAATTTAGGTGGCAACGACAACGGCAGCCCCACCGCGACTTTTGTACAGACCACTAGCAACGCTGAGTTATTTAAGTACTTTGGGTACGGAAAATTTACTTGGGTTCCCGTCACTATCACAGCAGGCCAGGAGTACCTGTCGGTTGCGCAAAGCACACCTATTGCGGAGATCGCATATGCACAAAAGACGACGACTTACAACAATGAGCCGACGAACACTATCACTGGGGATGTAGTGATATTGACAGGCTCTGATGGAAAGTCCACAGGTGTCACTACTCGAAAAGACATAGTGACGGTGACCGGCGAGGCGATGCCCAGTAAGACCTCTGACAGTAGCGCATACGCTCTTCGCGCAAAGAACCTTCTTGCCGTTGTCGCTATAGCTGTCGCTGTTATTAGTTCCTAGCGTACCAGTGATAAATGGTACGGCGATTAAAGACGTGGGGAAACTGGCATGTGGCCTCCACTGGCCCTAGCAGTGACACCAATCATATTCGATAATCTGTACATGAAAAAGTAAAGGAGTTTGATAGATAGACTTGCTATCTAAAGAGTAACTGAAGAACCCGATGTTCTATTCCCCTCACGAGTATTTCCGCATTTAATAACCCAAATGTCCATCTGACAATACTCTCTAACAACTGAGGGCTCTGGTCGGCAATGCAAGGATTATATACCAGATAGGATTCGTGGGAAGAGCTTCTCGGTGAAATCCCATAGAATCGGGGTATAGTCCGGAGCCCAAGTTAGGCCCGTCCAGAACGTGCTGCGCTGGCCTTGTAGTGCATACAACTTCTGATAAAACCCGGCTGAAAGTTCCTTAGGAGTAACCTTAGGCACCGTGAGCCCATGTGATGCGAACGCCAAGATCTGGGGGTCTGTGGTATCATATGTTCCCGCAGCATCAATCTCACTGAAGGTTTGTTTGATCAGCGACCGTGCCTTGTTAGCAGTAAGACTGGCGTCACCCAGGACACGTGTAGTCCATATGTCCTTATTGTCGACACGGGCATACGCATCGACAAAGTCACCTCGCGGCAGGTAGAAATTAGTAGCATTATCCGGTGCATTGCGAATGCCAGCGACTGTTCCAGGTAGGTTGGTCTTGCCCACAACACTCACGTAGAGTGTTTCCCAAGAGAGCTTGGAGAAAACGGACTTTTCGTTTCCGTCAAGATCCCATGGTTGAACGTTGTCGGGGGATGGTGTGGCTGCAACGAGCAGCCTTTTGGCTTTGACGCGCTGTTGCCCATTTGGTGTTTGCACGGTCAAATCAATGCCCTTGGGACTGCGCTTACTCGACATTACTGTGCTTCCAAGAAGAACATCATCTTTCATAAGCTCGAATACTCGATCATAAAGCGTTTCCGAGGAGTGTGTCTCTGGGTACTTGAATGACGGGCCAGTAAGACCGAACCCTAGAGCCCCAAGTTGGGGCTGTCCGACTACTGCCATCACATACCAGGTCGGAGTGCTGACAGCATCAGACAGCCAAATCAGCGTGCGAAGAACTTCCAGTGAACTACCCAACCCATGTTTGTTGAGGAATTCGCCAAAAGGCAAAAGTAGGTCCGAAGGAATGTCACCTGTCTTGAAGTAGCCATTCTCAAACCAAGGCTGATACTTAACTGCCAATGCAGCATACTCGATCAACGCGAGAGTTGAGTTGGGAAGGCCGTAATCAACATCTACCTTCTTTCCGGTGCTAAAATCCAAGTCCTGAGTGTTGAAGAGAAGATCAAAGCCACTCTTGATTTCAGGATCAATCAGACCGACACCAAAGCGTTTGAAGAACTCTCGCGTTGCCTTTCGATTCAGGTATGCCTGCACCCCATAATTAATTGGGTTGTCTTTGGCGTTTGGTTTGTATGCATGAACATGACCGCCCTAGATACTTATATAAGTATGAAACTGAATCGCTTGGGACTGCGGTAGTCCACTGACAAGTTTGTGTTCTTTCTCAATGACGAGGACAGTCTTTCCATAGTCCTCACGGAGTCTGACAGCAGCATAGGACCCTGTTGCGCCGCCGCCAACAATAGCAACATCGACCTCGCGAAAGTCAGGCTTAACCAATGCGGAGCAGCCAGCAAAATAGCTCAAAAAGGAAACAAAGCTTACGCGCCTCATCCTTGATAGGCAGTTCAGAGACCAGAGTAACGAGTAATTTAGAAGAACAGAATGTTATCGGACAGCGGTGTCTTGAGTAATGCGAAGTGCCACACCTTCCCTCCCCAGTCGGATTGGGCGGATCTCCAGTACTTATGTTGCCATCCCAAATGTCAGTGCGCAAAACAGAAAATCTTAACATATTCTTTTGCCGATCACACTCATACACTGAAGCGGGAATTACGGGACGTCACTTGTCAAAGTAGGCAATGTCGGTTAAAAGGCAATTAGACAAGGTTGTCATGTTAGTGGGCGCCATGTCGTATTCGGAACGGCTGGGCCAATAGAGTTTAATGAGTGTCTCAAGATATGTGACGATCACGGCATTTGGGGATACACAGCATCCGGTAGGGCACAAAGAACAAGTCATGCGGAATTTCAATGCCACAATTAATGAACTTGACCTTGAGAAGAAAAAGCCCAAGGGGGGGATCAACTTAGCAACTGTTATTTATATACCCAGAGACCAATAACGTATATTTAATCAGCAACTGAAACCTTAAGCCTTGGGATATTACTCAGTATAAGTTAAGAAGAAGATACTTTAATGCTTCTCTCTATGGTTGATATTGGTGATATTAAATTGTATGAATTGAAGCTGATGTATTCTGCACCTGTATGCGCTATCTACGGATCAGGAACTCACAAATGGAAATCATAAGCGGCCGACAACATACATATCAAGTTGTGGAAACTGACCATAGCCGTCGGTATTTATACCAGCTGATTGGAGAATTCTTATAGTGGCTGACCTTGACCCCTGTCGGTCAGATTATGTAGACGCCGCTGATTGTAGAATGGATCCCGACTTCTGGTGGTTAGGTAGTTTGTGCAGCTCGATCTTTGGTAGGCGTTCAAGCCAAAGACCCCGAACCTGTTGTCATTTCAAAAATGCATAGTCACAGAAGTCTAGCCCGATATCCACCTTTCCGTTGCTCCGATGTGGTCCTGAAGCTGACCTGCAATCCCAGGCTGACAGTTGAACTGTATAAAAGAATGCCATGGCTCCTTTGATAATGGGCACAAGTCACAACTTCTACCCCCACCCGTGTATATTGCACTTTAAACACCATGATACCATCACTGATCGCCACCCTGACGCTATTGAATACGGTTCAGGCTCTGGATACGGTCAGCCTCGCCCGATTTCTGAACCAAAGGGCCGATGCCGAATTTCCCATCCTCAAGCAAATGGGTCAGGATATCTATCATAACCCTGAGCTGGGGCGTGCGGAGTTCCACGCTCATGATATAGCCGTGAATCATTTCTCCTTGTTACCTGACTGGAGAGTGACTCCGCGAGCTTATGGCTTGGAGACGGCGTACTCGTTCGTCTTTGAACATCGCCCTCCTGGATTCAATGGAAAACTTAAAACCATCGGCATTTTGTCGGAGTATGACGCACTCACCGGAATCAACAACGGAGCAGCACATGCCTGCGGGCATAATCTCATTGCTACAAACGCCTGGACTGTTGGTATCCTTGCTAGCCAGGCGTTAGTCCATTACAACATTCCGGGTATTTTGCAAATCGTTGGCTGTCCCGACGAAGAGAACGCTTCAGGAAAACACGACCTCGAAGTCAATGGCGCTTTTGACGACTTTGAACTTGCCTTTATGGCACATCCAACATCTGCCAGCTCCGTTCAAGTCATGGAAGGTCGTATCAATTCATTCTACAAAATCGTAGGAACCACTCATGCCGAGGCAGTGAGGAAAGCCTATAGCGCTATGGTTGTTGTAGACCAGATTCAGGACGACCTGCCTGGTTCTGGCTCAACTGCAGTCAGTATCGCGAACATCGGAGTCTATGCCACGAATGTCGTTCAACAAAACATCAGTCTTGGCTTTGCTGGAACTGAGAGGCGTGATGTTGAACAGGTCATTTCGAAACTCTTGAGCAGTGGTAACTTCCCGAAAGTCAACGCTTCTATCACTGAAGATCAAGATGGCGTTGTGCTGGCTGTCCTAGGTCCTGGAGGCCACGCCTCCGAAACCACAAAGGGTGCACTACAGCTTACCATTGCAGCCTTCGAGGCACTTTCTAGCGACTCTTCTATAACATATTTTGTTCCAGGCAACACGACATTCAACGAGTATGACATCACCTGCGATATGCGAACCCGCTACACCACCGACTTGGCGCCACTTGCTGAGTTTGTCGACAAGGCAATAGGACAACTTGCTAGCGGCGTGTCTCATGATATCGTATATCCTTCTCTCGAGATTATTCCGTCACTGGCCAATGCTTTCGTCAATCTTATCGAGAAGCCGGAGTATGGGCTGACTGATTTCATCATTGGCCCGGATATTGCGGCCTCTACCGATGCTTCATGGTGTGAGCTTCCGGTGCTTGATCCCGAAACCCATGAACTTATAAGCGTTAAGAGGGCTCTTTTGCATGCAAACTACAGAATCTGTGAAAAGGTACCAGGGGCTCCCTGTGCTTTTAATCACGAGCCTGAGTTCCATATCATCTCAGGTACCGACTTTGCATATAACCAGACTAAGATTATTGCCAGAGCTGAGGCTCATCTTATTATTGAAGCTTTTGCAAATGAAACATTTTACCAAGAGCTTACAGCACTTGTAGTTTAGTTATCCAGCCTTAATATTAAAGAAGCTCTATAAATATTTAAACTGGAGGATTATATACTTACTTATACTT